>CAJDSM010025102.1:0-19098 GCA_903981925.1 Ostrea lurida | reverse complement strand
CCCCTCTGAACCTTGAGCTTAAATTAGGGCGTAAGCTACGCCTTTTGATGATAATAGCTTCCTAGGGCCGTGCATGAATTCCCCCTTACCATGACAGTCCAGTTATTTCTGAAAAGTTTCCGAAGATTTCTGTCCTTTGTATTTAATATTTTTTTGGCGCGGGACTGACCCCTCCCGGTTGTGAAAACATTCATGTATAAAGCATGACGCCTTGGGGAAGAAGTGAGACTCAAATTCAATGTAGATAGGCAGGGAACATCCCCGATCGATTAAACAGCTTTTTGCCTTCTGGTGTCAAATAAGGTCTATAAAGTGATTCTGTTTACAAGTAATAACAGGGACTGGATCTGGTCATCTGTAGGATACCAAGAAGCGCGGTATCAATTAGTTACAGGCGATAGTGTTATTTGACCGTTTGTTGATCAATGATTTCTACCTCCATACATCATTACGTCATTCAGGCCGATGCTGTCTGTCGTGTTTATACCAATTGAGGCTCGCCTTATTCCGTTTCCGTGATCAAGTAAGGTGTTTTACTGGGGTAAATGTGACAGGTCGGAACAGGGGATGCTGACACCCGATCCCACACTTTTATAAGACTCCTACTTAAACAATGCGATATCTGAAGGTGTTTTGTCTTCCTTCTATACCCTATCCGGAGTTTAATAATCTATTCACTTTTTATTGCCCTGGGGTCCTTAGTGGGTTTCAAATCTAGAAGGGCCGCGGAGAAAATATGAGACAAGGGATAGTGCTAGTTTATTTGAAAATAACTTAAAATATTCAAAAGTCTAACAGCGATTTAATTGTTTGTTATGTACATAAGTATCTTTCCAGTCACTATGTATGTGAAGTAAGTGAATCACACTGGACTACAGCTGCCCCTATTCGGTTTGTAAGGGGAGAAACTACAAAAACGTAGGCTGTGCTTATACTACAATTTCAAAAAATTGTATCACTGCATGTGAATTTTGCATTATACAAATTCCTAAAAAGATTAAAGTTCAAAGTTATCTAACAATTTGTTTCTTTGTGGTTTTTACTTCATTTACTACTTAGCCATTTTAAACCGGTTATGCCACCGGCGCAGTTCGGTCTACCCTTTCCCAGCAGTATCAAACTGTGTAATTATCATGAGAAATTGTTCACGACGGGTTTAACGATCAACAGAATGATCTGCTTACTATAGCTACCTTATCCCACTCTGGTGTGATGAGGTTCACACGGTCATGGCGGATGAACTCACTATCTCCCAGTTAAGAAACGAGCGTTGCGCCACAAACTACATATGTACCAACAGACCGGTTTGTTTGCTTGTCCAAATGTATATTATGCTATTGTGTATTATATGATTATTGTTAACTCGTTGTAGCGACATCATGAAAGATTATAAACACGTGTAATAAATTGATATATGATTGGTTGGCTGACCGCCCGCTCGATAATTGTTCACTAGATTGCCGTAAGCGGGCTTGTAAATTTATGCTTAACCGGTTATGGTGTGATTTTTACGTGCCAAACCTACTGTGACACGGGACCACAGTTGTTGTGGTGTACTCCGAAGAACCGGCCCTATCTATTCCTCTCTGAGGACAGCAAAGGGAACACATGAAGATCTATTCTAACCCGGATACCCATGGGAATATAAATTACATAAGTGACGACGGTGTACTTATAAGCCCCAAATGAGTACATAGCTGTACACTATTTCAAATGAGATTGAGTATAGGAAATAAGCAAAGCCCTCGATTCCTACACATACAATACTAGAATTGTCCTAATGAGACTTCTTACCTGACAGGCACATTGGAATGGTGAGAAATTGATTTGTGCTCAACAGAAATATAAATGGTTTTTACCCTGTAATAATGACATCATTAATCAGCAAAGGTACTCTCAAAATGGAAAGAAATTTATCCGTGATTTCTTGAATGTCTAAACACATTTCAGTCACCACAACAATATGCTCAATTATCATTAACCACTACCACAAAGTTTAAATGATGACTGTAGACAGATCAAGGTCATTCAGTATAATCTTACACTTTGTTTGCAGGATACGATCAAATGTAATTCTTTCTCATTCAAAAATGCATGAAATTCTATTATAATTATATTAGGTGGGTTATTTTTTTATTTATTTTTTTTTTTTGATGATGTTCGTTTGCCTTTTCAGACCCCACGCCAAAGCACACCGAGTATGACGAACCACAAATGAATCGGAAGAGCACCCTTCAGATTAACCCTTCATTCCATTGTGTCTGCTTTAGCCATTATTTTGAGAGGGATATGATAAAATCCGCCATTACAATCAACCACGTGACGATCGTGCTTGAATATGAAGAACGGTCGAAAACTTCCGTCCAGCTCTATGCAGTATTATTTAATCAATCATATTCTTAGTATGTGATGAATTAGTCTGATTATATACCATTGATATCCTGGGATAATAATGTTGCTTCTCTGAATTTGTCTATTTCCGGTACAGCGGAATGATAGATTATTCTTATTATCATTCGAACAAATTAAATATGCGATGTATGTATCAATACAAATTATTAACATGTAAAATCATAAATACGCATTGCTCTGTTTTTCTTTACAGTATAACGTTAAAAAGGCCAAGACAACGAAATACTGTGATCAATTTTCGTAAGTCTCAAACGATGTCCCAAAACTAAGTTAGTCAAACACGGACCTATGTATGCATCAGAGGTGGATCAGGTGCCTAGGAGGTAAGCATCCCCTGCAGGACCTCACACCTTACCGTGAGCTCATTGTACGGATTTATCCGTAGTCAATCTCATGTGTTTAAAAAACGGCTTATTCAATTGCGGATGAAACAAATCCGACAGATTTGCATACAAATGGATTTAGCCATACTGGTAAAACTTAAGATTGTTATAGACCCATAATTGCGAAATGTGCCTTTCAACGTGACTGTTGAAATAATTTGCAACAGCAACTTGCTTTATTGAATAGTCTGCCTCGATTTAAAACCTTGATCATATGCAGAACAAGCTCTTGATATCGAATAAGTTGAGAGACATGCACACCATATGCAATGATGATGCATGTTGCCACATAAATATTGAAGTTGACGATGGAGAATCGAAATTGTCCCGTTTGTCAATTAGTTTGCCGTCCATCTATGCCCAATAAGAATAATCTAAGTACGAAGCAGATATGGGAAGACTCTGTGGTGTCTTTCATTTCCAGTTGACTGGGATATATCAAATAACATCTGATGAATACGATGAATATAAAGAAACGGAAGGAAAAATGGGTCCCTGAAGATTTATCTTAAAAATTCTTATTAACAAGATATTTTATTAGTTCTGCCTATCCCCCAAACATTTGTATGCATTGTGCATAAAACTAAGAACAACGTTTCTGTGATCGGTTCATTTTCGTATCTTCAATGCCTTTCACCTCTGTTTGAGAAGTTTACTACATAATTAAATCATCTTTGGCATGTTTAAATACCGAACTTTTGATAATAACGAGAAATACGTCACTTGTCAAGAAAAGTAATCCATCCCCACACTTTATGTGTCAAGAGATAGTGCTTAAATGTGATTATTTATGATATTGCATATTATCGGCTGTTTATAATGACTCAGGAAAATCTAACAGATTGAATACCACGTACCGTGGATGATATACATGTATATGGTACTGCGAAGTTGTTTGCGTCGCCCTTCGCTACCCAACTATCAAGGAGACAGGGTCAAAATTGCTCTTATTTTTTTGTGTGGATTTTAACAAAGCTTGGAGGCAGTTAAAAATGGAAATAGGATATTCGTTTTCCAGCATTAAAATACATAATATTTTTAATATCAGGGTAGATATTTATTAATACCGCAATTGCCTAAGTGACGGCAACAATATTTCGTAATTTTCTTCGATTGTCCAAAAATTCACCTCCTGCTTTGCGAAAAATAACTTTAAATTGTTTAAATTATATCAAATACATACGTCTGTAATACCATTATCAAAATGTAAAGGCAAGTAACGAACAGTGATCAATCTCCGTAAGTACATAAAATGAGTTACAAAACAATTGATGTGGGCAATCAAGAGCCTGGATCACCAGAGAATGTGCCTTTAAACCGTGACTGTATATATGTTTCTCTCTTTGGGAATTATCATGGATTTCTGTGACACAGATCTATTTCTATTAAAAAGTAAACAAATCTAATTATGTCCGCACTGAACTATTTTAAGGCATCCCAAAGGAAACATTCTGACTTGCTTAACAGAGAAATTTCAGCATGATGTATATCCCGGAGCTTCTGCCATACACTATACAATCACATTCTTTTTAAGATAATTTACAAAATAGATTAATATTTGTTGCAATCAGTAGATGTACATGTAACTTTTTATAAATATTGACAAACCTATCAATATATTTTTACAAGAATGCAATATTTACACTAAAATCTGACTTCTTTTATGACCACCCGTACGATAAATTAAAGACAAGGCTTTGTATACATTGTAGACAGTTGCTTCTTTAACAAAAAATGGAAAAAGGAAATATTCTACTCTAGTGATTCAGCCATTTCAAAAAATCATTATGTTAAACTCCACCCTGATTCTACACACAAGTACTCTGAAGTGAATATTAAAGCAATGCTGGAGTTTCCTCATAGAGTATCTTCTTGTAGTTTTTGGCAATCAGTCTTGCAACAGTCCTGTTGCATTAATCCAATGGGCACGAATTGTGCTCCGTATTATTAGCTAACCTATATATATTCTCATGAGGCAGATTCATTCAAAAGCTTCTTCATCTCAAGCGATGGCCTTTAATTTCAACATTTCGATATATTGACGATTTTTTATCTATCAATAATATAATGATTCCATTCATATGTCGATTCAATATTTATTTATATCTCAAACGAACTAGATAAATAGATAGAACACCACAGAGTCTTCCATGTCTACTTCGTACTTTTGGATATTTTATTATAAATGATGACATTTAACGGCACAACTAACGACTCAACTTTTATGACTAACTACCGGATGATTTTCAGCTTCTCGTATCGTCAACTTCTCGCATATTTATGTAGCATATTCCATCATCACCTGCATATGATGTGTATGTCTCTAAACTTATTCGATACGCAGAAGCTTGTTTGATTGCGTATTATTATAGTTTTTGAATCGAGGCAGGCTACTTTCAGACACATTGTGCTGCAGGGGTTCTCTAACAGTCATGTTTAAAGCAGGCAATTTCGTATAATTCTATGATCGTATATAAAATTTAGTTTCACCAGTATGACCTACCTTTAAGTAAATGCTGTTTGATGTGTTCATAGCCATTGTTACAACCGTTTTTCACATACTGATTTTGACTACGGATTGTTCCGTTTAACCGTGATCAAGACTATGGAGTCACGGCGGGTTTGATCGGTCAACAGGAATGCTTACTACTCCTAAGCACTGATCCCACTCTGGTGTTTCAGGGTCCGTGGTTTGCCCAACTCTTGATTTTGTATTCTATTTACGACTTACGAGGAATGATCACTGTTTGTTATCTTTGCCGTTACATGAAACAAACTTGTTTGCACGAACCTGTTGAAATATTGTCAACTTTCTATGTCCTTTGGGTCCCATGTTAAGGATCCCCCTTCCCTTGGCACGCAAAGGGGCAGGCTCCTAAGGGTCATCAAGGAAATTATTAAATCTCAATACCGAATATATTCCATATAGTTAACCGCCGTGAAACGGCTGCAATCTTGTTGAAATGGAGTAAAACCATATTTAAAAACTCAGTCGATCAAAATGTGTTAACTGTAACACAGTTATTGATGATATACCCTAATATTTTTTTTAGAAACATTATACAATGCAAGTGAAATGTATGTGTAGTGTGGCAAATATTATATATTGAATTAGATAATGGCACCTGATCCTGCTATCGCTTGGGTCGGAGGTCCGTTTTGCTCTACACTCAACTTTGTATATATGTTTTTGGGATTATGATTACGTTTAACACGATATTGACTTCGCCAATTTATATTGTTAAGAAAAGTGGCGTGTGTTTCCAAGTCCTGCTTTACAAATTATATACTTCATATTGTGATAGTGTAAATCGTCCACTATAACACGGGAACATTCGCAAATTGAGTTATATAGGTCTAAACCACAAAGATATTTACTGTATACCATATAGGCCTTAATCACAGAGATACATGTATTTACTCTACACCCATGTTCCTGGTTTGAACTCATCTCCTGTTAAACCAAATATTTTAACCCCTGTAACCAGCGCATTAGACCGCTCGACCATCTAGGCAAGTCAGAAAAACTTGCGATGACGATGGAATTGCCGCCACTCTGTCGCACGCTACACGCTCATTGAGAATGGAAACGGGGTACAGTTATTGGACGTGAACTGAATTAAGAAGTTCACACAAAAAACATTTGCAATATTTTAAAGCAAGCACGGATACTGTGTGGCTCTTGATTAAGCATTACTGGCCAAAATGAGGAAATGTTTAATATAAAGCACAAAGAAATTCATTATACATAAATAACCGTTTCTAGCCCTGTATACCAAGGGTTGAATTTCGACATGGCGGAACAAATCTTCCAGCATCATTCGACTATATGTTATCATTGTGAGTATTAGTCTCTACTTTATCCTCTTTACGAGCTTATTTTCTGGTATCCTGAGCAAACTAAAGGTGGGGCCAAGTGCCTAGGAGGAGTAAGCACCCCATGCCAACCAGCCACACCTACTGTAAGCCCATATATTGATCAGGTAAACAAAATAAATTGATTTTTAATATGAATTTATTTTTGACAAAATCATCGCATAATTTTAAATGAAATGTGCATCAATCTATAACTGACAATTTGACTGACAACAGTATTTCAATACTCTTAATTTACCATACATTTGAACTCATCTTCAATTTTGATATCCTCGATTTTCATTAAATCACATCATACCAACAATGAAACAGAAAAATGAATTACAGTCGTCATCACAGGAGGGGACAGCACTTGACCATCTTCTCGGTTTAGTAACGTCACAGAAGATTTCTCTGTCACTCATATCAAAGACATTGTCCACATTCAAATAATCCCTGTCTAATTACGCAAACAGTTCTCCCAGTGCGATAGCTGTAGACAGAAGTATAATGAAAGGATTGTAATTTTGTGGGGCAGCGACGGAGTATTGAGAACCCGTGGAACTAGAGGGCGTGGTCGTCTGTACGGTGGCGGGTACTGTGGGTGGTGTTGGAGTTGTGGTTGCAGTAGTAGTCGTACTTATCCCTGTCGATGATGCTCCAACGAACCTCGGGAAATCAATTCCTGGTAAAATAATTAAGTTCAAAATATATCAATAAACAACAATCAATGAATTAATGAATTATCTCATTATCTAAATACCAAGACTAAATAAATAAGTGGTCCTGTTAACGTGTGAATTGCAGATACCTTCCAATACCACCATAATGGTGAACGTCATAACGATACACGTCTTATAAAACGCCATTCTGAGCAGTGATTGTATTCGACATCCGCTGTGGTTTATATACGTTGATATCTGTATAGTTCAAAACTGTGCAAATAGTTGATGTGTGTTTGCTACATTACACGAAAGAATATCACGGTATTGACCGCTGAAAAATGTCCAAAAGTGTTTGAATGTAAACAATAACTATGAATTACTACCCTTACTGGGAATAAACTGATAGTTCGTTCTGCAGACTGTCCTCTATTGCGTAATGGTATATTGATTTCGGTTTCATGAAATAGAAGACAGATTAGAAATAAACCTAATATTCTTACGAGTCATATTGACAACACTTCGAAAAGCAGATATGATAAATCTTGATTTGAACAGTGACCCAAGTTCCTCGTCGCAATTGATTATCCGAGTACTACTACTAACGGTACAGAGGGTTATCTGGTTATTTCATATGTAAAATGCATCTCTGAATCAGAATGCTCTCCATTTATTCTTTTGTGTTTAGTAAACCAGAAGTGATTAAAAAATTAGATCGGTTACATGAGGAATATGTTTTAGGTTCAGCTGACAATTTTGTAACAATATTGTCTTTATTGGTAATGCTCGTTATTACAAATGTATTTCAAACAACTTTGGAATTAATTTCACTATTGGTAATCGTACATACTTACTCCAAAGATGAATTTTTCTGGTTGGATCGAGTTAATATAAGTTATATAATGTAAAGGTAAAGATAACGAACAGCGATCAATCTTGTAAATCCGTCCCAACTAGAGTACAAAAACAAGACCCCTGGACACACCAGAGGTGGGATCAGGTGCCTAGGAGGAGTAAACATCCCCTGTTGCAGGTCACACCCACCGTGAGTCCATAGTCTTGATCAGGTAAACAGAGCAATCCGTAGTCAAATCAATGTATGAAAAACGGCTTAACAATTGCTATGAAACACATAGAGCATTTGACTCAATGGTAGATCATACTGGCAAACTAAGTCGTTAAAACGACCATAGAATTTATGAAATGATGCCTTGGAACGTGACTGTTGAAACCCCTGCAGCAACAACTTGTTTGTAAGTAGCCTGTCTCGATTCAAAAACAGATCATACGCAGAACAATCCCTTGTTCATCGAATACGTTGAAATACACACACCATATGCAGGTGATGATGGAATGTTGCTACATAAATATGGGAAGATGAGGACAGAGAACCTGACAGCCTCTTGTTTGTCAAAGAGTTGAGTAGTTAGTTTGCTGTTAATGTCAATGTTCTATAAAATATCCAAGTACGAAGCAGACATTGGAGACTCTGTGGTGTCCTTTATTTCTAGTTCGTTGGGATATATTGAATCGACATATGAATGAAAATCATTGTTATTAATAGATAAAGCATAGTCAATATATCGAAATTCCGAATTAAAGGTCAACGCTAGAAAGTTTTCCTTTTGATGTAGAAGCTTAATTTGAATGAATTCTGCCTCATAAGAATATAAGAGTAGGTCAACTATTAAAGGAAGACAATTCGTGCCCAAAGGAGTTCCAACAAATTGTTGGAAGACCTGATTGCCAAAAACGACAAAGATATTGTTGATAAGGAACTCCAGCATTGCTTTAATTAATATCAACTTCAGAGTGCTTGTGTGTAAAATCAAAGTTGGGTTTAACCAAAAAAATTCAATGGCTGATCACTAGATATGAATATTTCCTTTTTCCATTTTTGTTAAAAAATGAACTGTCTATAATGTTAAGAAGTCTTGTCTTTAATTTATCGTGGGGAATGGTCGTGTTGAAAAGTCATGTGTTTTGATATTGTTGATATGAGACAGGTTCTGGGATTTGAAATTGATAGAAGTTCTTTCGATTTTTTAGAATCCACATTTGATTTACACCACTTCTGGCATATGTAGTTTTACAATACGTCTGAAGTTGCTCCTTGGCAGCTGTCAATATTTTCGTGAGGGGCAAAAGACAGGGGCTTGATGGAATATTTACTAGATCCAGCAATGTAGATCTGTTTGTAAGGTTTTTATGAAGTTTGGATCCATGGTTTAGTTCATATTCTTCCGTTCCCATTGACATGGGATATTAATATGTTTTCAAACTGAAGCATGATTTTGAAGAAGTATCGTCATTTTGAAAGAGCAGTAGGAGTGTAAGTACGATTTCAAACGTTGGAGTTGAATACCAAGTTCGTTTAAAATGCATTTGTAGTGATGGACCTTACTGGTATAATTGGCGAAGTTAACAATGTCTTAAACGTAATCATAATCCAAATTAAAAAAAATGCATATATACAGAGGCGAGTGTAGAGCAACACGGGCCTCCGACAAAAGCGAAGGCAGAAGCAGGTGTGATGATAAAGAAAATAGTGTTACAAGCTTTGTCAGCTGAAACCAAAACATATTCCTCATGTAACCTATCTAATTCATTGATCACTTCCGGTTTACGAAACACAGATAATGATAATAGATTCTTTATTTAGACAGGATGGCCAAATTAGTAACAATTTACTAATTTACAATATTGTCCTGTGTAAAACATATTTACAGATATATAAATGAAAGAATTGAAAATGAATAACTTATGTTACATAAGATATATACATGTACATAAAATATATAAACAATATCACATGGAAAAGTATACATATAAATGACTAGCGAGAGTTATAATGTTGCAAATATGCTGATTGAAAAGATGTTTATGAATGACAGTGTCTGACATATTCAGGCAGCTCATTCCATAGAATTGCAGATGATACATTAAAATTCAGTTCGAAATTTGGTACATATTAAATAAAACTGTCACTACTTCTTGTTGTTCTAGAGCTGACCTGGCTGAGAAAACGACAAATCGTGCCTATGCTAAATTCCTGAGCTTCAAAGAAACTCTCAAAATTTCATATATTGCTCGATCCAGGAAATGTTACAGAAATCGGAAACACACAAACGGAAGTACGAAGCATTCACATGTAAATATTTTTAACGTCCCTCCACCCCCTACCCGAACTTATGAATTTCACAATCTAAGACGATGTCCCTCGTGACTGAAATTAGAAAAGAAAAAAAAATAATTTCTCTTAAACGTTCATTTGGTAGCCACTTTAGATAGTAGAGAAGATATTGTGGATATACATGACCAGAGGTAGGGCGGAGGTAAGGAGTCAGATGCCTAGGAGGAGTAAGCATCCCTTGTCAACCGGTCACATCCACTGCGAACTCTTTAAATAACTTGATCATGTAAACGGAGTGATAAGTATAAAAGGCACGGCCTATTGATTGCCATGAAACAGCCAGACTGTTGAAACTCCTGCAACATCAACGTGTTTGTCGGTAGTCTAAATTCTAATACACAGGACAAACTATGTGGTGTTACGTCGCGGTAGAGAGCATTATGACGTCACGCTACCCGCTGTGAGCATTGTGACCTCAACAAACAGATAAAGTTGGTAAAGTGAACGTCGGCTAGGAATAAACCTGTAAAACAGTCACTGAATTCGACATCAAAACTTATCGACGCCATTGTTTTCTCTGACCAAAAGAGTTCATATTTCGAAACTGATGTACATACATGTATGTATTGAATTAGACAAGAATTAATTAAAACTTTTGACTTCCCCCTTTCAGCTGTGAGGTTTACGTTGAACAATTTATATGTCGTTCGACACCTGATCCCACCTCAGGTTTATGTTTATCTCTCTTAATTCGCTACTCTTTCTAGGAGTTATGAGATGAATCACTATTTACCTTCACTGTTTCATCACCATGACTGATACATTAATCATATTGGTTTAAAACAAACATTTAAAATTAATGTTGATATTCCATTTTATTATTTTTTTTATTAGATAGTGATAGAGATGATATGCCCATTTCTTGTTGGTAGTCGTTAAAAGTCCGGAGATCCGAATAGACATTTATTTTAAATGTCAACGTGTAAGAAATTGTTCGATGAAATTAAAAAAAGCCTATCATTTTACGTTATTGTTAAATTCCTATGGAATAATGAATACCGACTACGGGCTCACGGCGGGTGTGACCGGTCACCAGAGGATGATTACTCCTCCATGGCACTTGATCCTACCTTCGCTTTTGTCGGAGATCCGTGTTGCCCTACACTCGGATTTTGTATATGGTTTTTTTTATTATGATTACGTTTCACACGATGTTACCTTCGCCTATTTGTTTTCAATTGAAAGAAATTACACACAATTTTTTTCCATTTCAATAAAATAGGTGATTCTAAGCGACCTTTATATTATTTGATACTGCTAAAGTATCTATAAACGAAAGGTAAATATATTGAACAGCGATCAATCTTGATACAAAAACAAGATTTGGGCAAACGCGAACCTAGGAGGAGTAAGCATCCCCTGTCGACCGGCCACACCCGCCGTGAGCCCATTTTCTTGATTAAGAAAACGGAGTAATCCCTAGTTAAAATCTGTGTATAAAGAACGTCTCAACAATTGCTGTGAAACACGTTAGACAGCATTTGACCCAATGGCGGGTTGTATGACAGCATACCTGTTGTTTACATGATTTCTTCCATTCAAGATCCGCTCCTCTCTCTTCCTAATTTGCAAGTCCTGATTATAGAATACAAGTTAACTCGGTTTAAGATTCCGAAGTGTTTGTAATTGTCGCCAATTTATCGATTGATTGCATAGATTTAAACATGAAATAAAAAACTACAAAAGGTACAATGTTTATTATTTCAAAAACTAAAGAAATTAAAGCTCTTTCTCCAGTAATAAATAACCAAAAATTGAGTCCATGATTATTACATGGTGGCATCCCTGATTTATATAGTATCACATCAAGCAAGTTTTGGCACGATAAACATTAATAGTTTTTATCATTGCCATGTATCTTCTCGGTTTGGTAACGTCACTGAAGATTTCTCTATCACTCATTAAAACATTGCATGCAAATGTCCCCAGTCTAATTATACAATCAATTGTCCCAGGGCGACTGCTGAAGACATAAGAATGATGAAAGGGTTGTAATTTTGTGTGACAGCGACGGAGTACTGCGAACCAGTGGAATTAGAGGTCGTGGTCGATTGAACAGTCCCGGATGTTGTTGATGTTAGACTGGCTGTTGAAGATGCTGTTCCGGAAGTTGACGTTGAACTGGGTGTTGCAGATGTGATTGGTTGAGCTGTCCCGGAGGTTGACGTTGAATTATTTGTTGATGATGCCGTAGTAGTTGGTGGAGTTGACCCCGATGTTGACGTTGAACCGGTTGTTGCAGATGTCGTTGTGGTTGGTTGACTTGTCGCGGTCGTTAAAGTGGTTGAAGTTTCTGTCGTTGTGGTCGGTTGACTTGTCACGGTCGTTAAAGTGGTTAAAGTTTCTGTCGTTGTGGTTGGTTGACTTGTGATTTCTGTCGTTGTTGATGCATCGGCATACCCCGGGAAATGAATTCCTAGTCAACACACAATTACAAATCAATTCAAATGCATATTAATTTAATACAGATGTTTTAAATTGACGATAATTTGCGCTTTAATTTTATCCTTTTAAACTTTGAAAGTAATATTGTAATACAATAGATATAAAACCGATCGCGGCGACTCAGTGGTAGAGCTCTCGCCCTGTGATTGGGAGGTTATGAGTTCGAGTCCCGCTCTCGGACCGCTTGCGTCAAATATAAGACGTTAAAATAGGTAGTGATTACTCCTTCGCCAAGAGCTCGGCATGTAAAAGTGAGAATCGCGGGTCTTTCGGATATGACCTTAAACAAGGAGGATCCGTGTCGCAGCAGGTGTGGCACATACATGTTGACAAAGTAATTATTATTATATATTATTATATATATGCATGGAGATTTCACTGCTTAGAGCCATGAGTGCTAAGCATAGGTATAAATTTGCAGCACTTTACCGGCAATGGTGACTTTTCAATATGAGTGAAATATTCCCAGCGGAACGAAAAACAAACAAATAATCAATCAATCAATATACTTGAAATAACTTTTTTAAAACTTGAAATTTTATATGTTGTTTTTCGAAATCTAGATATTCAAAATACATTTAAAATACAACATTATCAAATAGATACCTTCAAGGGCAACCATAACGGTCAACGCAACAGCTAAGCACGTTTTATATAACGCCATTCCGAGAAATAGTGATATAGGACATACTGCAGACGAGACTTTTATTGTTGTGAACCACGTGACTATATGACCTATATACATCTTGGATGTTGTAAATTCAAGGAGAAAGTTTCAAAGTTTTGTCAGATTTATTAAGTATTGTATAATACACTCTGTTCAAGGATGTTTTACTGCAGCAAAAGTGTACAAGAATGTTTGAATCTTAAAGAGCACACACTGGCTCTGGCGGCGTTGGGTGGGTCCCTGAGGATATGATAAGCCCAGTGACACACTGGCTCTGGCGGCGTTGGGTCGGTCCTTGAGGATATGATAAGCCCAGTTGGTCGGTGTCTTGCTACAGGCCTCAATTTGATAGGAAATATAATTCCATATAACGTCACAAAACATTGGAGATTTCTGAAATTTAGGAGAATCTTCTTCATGCAAAGCTCTTCTCCTGTACTGGCTATTGGTTGAAGGTTTAAACTTTTAAGGCTTATTCTATATATTTTTTTCTCATTGTCCTTGGCTATCCTTTAAAGAATTACAAGCTGCCATTTTACTACATCACAATAAAATAAATTCTTGCACATTTTTGTAAGTCATCTAAAAGTATTACTTTTTTGAAAATTAAGAAATGGTATTCGATCGCGTTTCAAAGATATAAATAACATTGTCTAATTATTTTATTTATTTGTGGAGTCCACAAGTAAATGCCCATTTTGAATTTTTTGTAGCACGTGACAACGCAATCTCCTTTTAGAACGTAAACAAATCACACAGCATCCGAGCGATAGTTTATTTATATGCTACATAACAAAGGAGTAGGCCCACGAAGGGTGGAAATCTGCCCAAAAAATGGTAAAAATTAAAGTGAAATTTCAAAAAAAAAATTCTTCAAAAATAATAGCCCATGTATGGTAGACTCAGGGATAAAATGTTGGAGTTTTGCCAATTGGTGTACACATACGATTAATGCCACAACCCACTCATTTTTGAGTTATCATAACAAATGCAAGATTTGGCTTAATCAAACACATTTTTTGTGATAAAAAGACTAAATTTGTACACGAGCAAGCCTTGGGAACCACAATTTTATCTTAATTACTTGTCAGTTTAAATATGATGCCGAGCGCAAGGATTTCGATTTTAGTACCAAACAAGTACACAAATTTAAACTTCGGACACTGACAAGTCACAAAACCTTTTGCATACCACCCTGTAATGTTATCAAAAATACAGACAACAACATCTCAGTGTAAGCATGGATAAGGATTTTTTGCAGTAGTCTTCTTAGTATGTTCAAAGCTAAGTTACTAACGACATTGTCACTTAAGAAGAATTAAATAGCTCTAAAAACTATACCATAGTAAGAGAATGGGGGAATTTTGTTTAATCCACTAACTCAAGATCCTTATCATTTACTAATAGGCGAGGAGAAAAAATCTATAGGGAATCCTTGATTTTCAGCATAGGATATTAATACCTAATAGTAAATGGAATTAAGAAATTCAAATGTCTCAAATAAAATACCCAATCGATCACTATCCCATTTTTTATGTAAACAACAATAAGGATACTTAAACATCCAATCAATTATAATATTTATTAGTGAGGACCTATTATGTTCATTGGGACATTCGTAATCTACTTCATTTTCCTGATAGGATTAATTAATCCTATTTGAAAATCATAAGGGTTTTTTTCCCATAGGATTTTTTTCTCCATCAGGATAATGACGAGGATTTGATAGGATAAAAAATCACCCATAATCATCCTACCAGGACACTTTCTCTTTAGGACTTATATCTCTTATTACAAGTCGTAGTAAACCTTTAGCTTTTGAAACCTCTAGAAGATAACTAGAAGAAAAAATACTACCACAGAATCCACTGAATTTGGTTTTCTGTATCTTTGAATTAAGGGTAGCAGAAAAAGTAATGACTATTGTACATGTCCGAAGTGGTTAAAGATCGTACTGTATAAATAAAATCATCTTCTTGGTCCAATCCTGTGCTCTAAACGATTTGGTTTTTTAATCAACACAAAACTGTGGTGATTCGTTGGAAGCCAAATATGTTTTTGGATTATTAAATAATAATTTCCATGAATGTTTGGGCATTAATCTTAGATCACATGCCAAACTCCAAATATCTTATCACCCTGCATAATCTTCATTCACATGAGGGATATTTTTTGCAGAATAAATTTGTTAAAATGTTCACTTTAAATTTTCTTTATCCAATTTTTGGGCAGATTGTCCACCACTTCTGGCCTACTCCTTAGAGATGAATTTGCATCTTTTTTATGTTTATTAAGAGGTTCTAAAACCACGTTTGCTCGTATTTATATCTGGCAATCAATTGGTAGCCTAATCCGTGTCTTTGGTCAGGTGACATCTAAATATTCAATTGAGACGGGATTCAACTGACCACTGTCAGTGAATCATTTAACACGCCATTCGAAAGGGCCTCTTTTAAAATGCAGACAAATTAAAGCCCACACCACCCGCCATGCTTTACTTGTATTTGACTTATCATTGATACTGTGTTTTTTATTTATGTAAGAAAGGAAAGACTATAACGGAACTGAACATGTTGTGAATAGTTAAATGAACTGTATAATTTAACTGCACTTCAGCGCTTCTATCCTAACATAATTGTGTTGTGCTTAATTTTATAAAAATTTATGTTCGTATATAGAGTAGACACGATAGAACATAGAATCTGAATACATCGTATTAGTCATTCAACAGTCGCCCAGGTCCGTTTGTAAACGCATAACTAAGTGGCCAATCTAGATATTTTCAAATTGTAAAAACCTGCCGCTACCATCTATTTCTTGCGCCATGCGCAGCAAAGAGTTAGTATGAATTTCCTTTCCCTTCAATGCATACTACGAGAAAAGCACCGAGACCAATATTAAATTCTAGCTGAATTATTACGGGGACACAATTCGATACGGCTTTCAATCTTTTAGTAAAAAAATGCAGACCAAGGTTTAATTTATTGGGGTATTGAAGGCCCACAGGTAAACTTAAATCCTTTTTCTCCACCGCAAAAAAATATATGGCAGCCTGTTATCGTTTAAAGGGCATGGACACATTCTAGACTAAAAATGTTCATCTTTTTACGATTTCTATTTTTAATGTTTTAACAAATGCTCACCTAGGGTATTTTTAATGGGTCAGCAAAACAATTTGAAAAATCATATTGTTGAGTTACAAGTGAGAATAGTCACTTATAAACAATTCTCACCTTTAAACAAGGCTCGAAGCTTTGGTTTTTTGTTTACATAAGATGCTTCAACAGAATCACTATGTTTACAAAATGAGATGTGATAATCAACTAGGAACTGTTTAATTGTGTTCCAGATGACCTTGTATATGAAATCTGCTTTAAAACGAACGTATCTAGAAAAATTCAATGTAGGATAACAAACAACATGACTCGAGCCTTGTTAGCATAGTGAAGAATTGTAAGTGATGTATCTCACTTGTAACTTCAAACATGATGTTCAACTTTTTTGCCTAGAACCATATACAAATGCCACTACAGTGGGAGATTGTAACATTCTGGGAAATCACAAATATGAACAGTTTTTAGCTCGAACGTGTCCATGCCCCTTTAAGGCATTAATTATCGCTGATGAAAATTGTTTCTTCGAAATATGTCACATAAGGTGCACCAAAATTAGGATAACATATTATCATTTCTTCTTCACTGCTGGTAGAGGGCCCGTCCATCCGTCCGTCCCCGGGGATATGATAAGGCCAGTTAGTTGGTATCTTACTATAGGTTGCAATAGGTCGTCATTTTACTATTGACGTGTTGCATACTGTTCGGCTGTTCTTTAAAAACTCCTTTTGCTTACGCCAGGGCCGTAACTTAGAATTTCCAATGGGCATGCACAAGACTAAGGCGAGGGTCACTATACATGTGCCCCCAGTTGGTTCATGATTGGCCTTGGTAGGGATTTGGAAGCTGAGAGGTTTTAACATTTTCATTGGGTATGGGGACCGCTTTAAATAGTTTCAAGACGGGTCCTGATAGGGGTCCAGGGGGGCGAAGCCCCCGAACGATGAAAGATTTTAGCATTTTCATTTTAAAATTGGGGATGCATATGCACCCAATGCAACCCCCTCCCCCTTGTTACTGCCTTGTATATGAGGTTTTGCTTACGATCAGTGTTTGAATCGAGGCAGACAACTGGCTACAAATTGATATCAAAGGGGTTTCAACACTTTCGTTTAAAATCAATATTTCACATTAATTCTATGACTGTAATACATGTAGCGATCTTGTTTGCCAGTAAACATTCGTCATTGGCAAACATGCCGTCTGACGCGTTTCATAGCAATTGTTACGCTGGTTTTTTTTTATTTTGACTACGGATTATTCCGTTCACCTGTTACGGGTGTGACCTGTCGACAGGGGATGCTTACTCCTCCTGATCCCGCCTTTGGTATAACAATGGGTCAGTGTTTGCCCATCTCTTATGTTTGTATTTCATATTAGGATGTATGAGATAGAATCACTGTTCGTTATCCTCACCTTTTTACTCGACCCAAGTCTTTTTAAACTTCCGTTCCAAAATAAAGTTAAATCAGTGGCCAGCCGATCGTGAATACTAGTAAACCTCTGCCTGTAGAGAGCTCAATTTGTGTGTGTGATCAGCCGGGATTCCATTCAAGCAAACGTCACTTTATATAAAGCTGGTGCCTTCTGTATACATTGAAATTCTCCATGCATACGATTGAAAGAGTCATGCAGTGATTGCAAATATTCCTTTGATCGACGGCTCGATTACGTAAAAAGTGTTGTTTCTTTGGGGGAAAAAAGAAGAAAAATGCGAGTTAAATACTTTAATAATTTATTCATATGGCAAATTGCAAAATCGGAGAGAACTGGGGAGGCCTAGGTAGTTTTCCAAAGCGCTATAAGAATACAATACAAAGTGTAGATGCGTATCCCTAGACTCGTACATCAGAGGTGAGCCATTTTCCTACACTCAAAATGTTCATAGAATCTACACCTTACTTAAACTTTAGAAATTTCTGAAAGACCATTTGAATATCGTTACATCATAAATTTTACAATTCAACAAGAAATTATGGGGGTCTTTTTGGTAGTTAACGAGAAGGGAACGCCTAGTGTAATTTATGAGTGTTTTCACTTAAAGTTTGTAGATTTCGCCAGTAGTAAATGATAATATTGAACAACCAAGATCATTGATTTTTTTCTGCTATGGGTTTCTTAGCTATATAACAATTTTGAAGCTGATATTGCATTAAATTCAACATTAAGAGATTGATTGATTGATTAATCATTTGATTGTTTAACATCATTAAGAAAAGAACAATCATACCAAAGGTGTATTTCAAATTGCGCTGAGTTATCTCACGAATTTTCCATGTGTGTCAAAGTCATCTGAGTTTTGCTTCGCAGGCTTGTCAAATGATTTTTTCATTGTCTGGATTTGATACAAAAAGGCGAAGTTAACATT
>CAJDSM010025096.1:10000-23025 GCA_903981925.1 Ostrea lurida | reverse complement strand
CCCTGATGTTGTTCAGCTGTTGCAATTAATATTATTAAATCATATCCTTTGATCTGCTCACTTACTATCACTATACACTTGTATGGAAGCGTATTCAATAGAGGAGCAGATCTACAAGTCTAATTTTAATTAAATTGCTGTTAGAATGTCCCAAAAATAATTTTTTTATCTTTATTCTGAAGAAACTTTCAAAGGATCCCCAAATAAGTGAACAGGAATTCACACAACACTAATATGACTAACAGCCTTGCTGCTCTGGAAGAAGGTCAAGGTCACATAGATGATGGTCTGAAGGGCCTGAGAATTGTCAACAAAGGGAAAAAAGAATAAAAAATGTGTGTGTACTTCTTATATCAGGATTTATATTTTAGTGCATTATGCCTTGTACAATGACTAAAGCCCACCGTCCACCAAAAGTCATGACCAAAATTTAAAGTACATAAACAACATGGATGTAAACAGACATTGCTACATCAATTTAAAAAAAAAAATTTGATTGTGCTAAGCAATGCATACCGGTAATCTACAAATGCTCAGAATTTGAAGGAAATTATCATTTAGTCATGCACGACAATGATCACGGTGGCAGTGGTTGTAAAAAGATAAAAGATTTCCAAATCAACAGTTTAATCTAAAACTTTAGTCAGTTTTACGATGACTAATGCATTTTATACCTGTAAGAAACATCACTGAGGCCTACGGCAGTGTGAACTTACAGTCTTTTTACTGTACTAACTCTCAGTGTACTATTTTTAGAGTTTATTCAGCAATTGGCCCAGAGTCATACTAAGCTACGATCAGAACAAAACAGAAAATTAATTATTAACAGAATCTCAAATATAGTCATGTTAGATTGATAGATATGAGTGAAACGGGTGTTGCGAAGTGGTTCGCAGTGAGGATAAACACGTTTGAATCGTATAGTGGTTTAATTAATTCGAACTGATAGTTATTTACTAGCAACATTAACGTTACAAAAGCGTTATGACGCAACAATAGCGTTAATGTAATATGTGACCACGGCCAATCCATGACAACGGGATTGCCTACTTGGGAAACGAAATATTTAAATATGGGCATCATAGATAAGTATATGTATAATGTTGAATATACCTGGTAATTATGCATTATTATGATTGCATTTTCTCAAGGGTAAACACATTTTAATCAGAGAAGTATGGAAGTCCATTAGTGTAATTGTAATTTTCTAAGTAGACAAACCCTATAAATCATGTAAATTTCAACTCTTCTGGTCCATTGGTTCTTATGAAGAGGACTTTTAAAGAATTTTCCCATATATTAGCATGTAAAACTCTTATCCCCCTTGTAGCATCCCAATACCCATGGGGATCCAGGTTAGAATAGATCCTGACAGTACCCCTTGCTTGAAGTAAGAGACGACTACCAGTAAATGGGAGGGTCCTTTGAATGAGACTGCAAAAACCAAAGCTCCATGTAACAGCAGGTGTGACACGATAAAGATCCCTCCCTGCTCAAAGGCCGTAAGCACTGAGCATAGACCTAAATTTTAATTTTGCAACCCTTCACTGGAAATGGTAACATCTTCATATGAGGTAAATTATCTAAAAGTGTGCCACCATAACACATGACACCCCCCTCTCATCAGATGTTGATTCATTATAAACAGATGTAAGTGCATGACACAAAATCACGTCAACATTAATTGACATAAAATCAAGAATTCTCTGAAATGTCTTTTGCACATTGTAATTGTCTTTTTGTAAATATATCTCATGAATTGTTGAAATAACTAAAGACATTTTTCAAATCATATTTTCATTTTATTACATATATCTAAAGAATGTCCTTCCACATGGTATGAATATCTTATTTTGGGTTGTACAAAGAAAGGCAACAGAACTTAATTCCACAGCCTTCTTACACTAGTACGGAAGCCGGTAGGTGCCAGGGTATCAGAATTAATATTGGCGGCCCGATTGATAATGCCCGCAAAACTTATTCACTCCTGGCGGAATTACTGGCACGCCCGCCATATAAATTAACTGGTACGGCCGAAGCCAAGAATAATATTATAGCTGGCGGCCATGCCTCACATGATAATTTTATAGGGTGGCGGCCGCCACTTAATTAATCTGGCGGGCCGCCTTATTTATCTGGGCGCGGCCGCCCACTTAATTTATGTGGCGGCCGCACTTATTTATCTGGCGGCCGCCAGATAAATTTATGTGGCGGCTGCCACTTATTTATGTGGCCTAACCGCCACTTACATTTATATGAGCGGGGCCGCGCAGTTTATTCTTTCTTCTCTCACCTCTATCTCTACTCTTCTCTCTTCCTGTGTGAGTAGTATTGTTGTATGTGGATGTATGTATGTTAAAAATAGGAGAGAGCAGTTATAGTTGTACGTTGCCTTCTCATCGCCAACAGTAAAACATTATTTAGTTCAAATAAAGATTGGAAATTAAAAATTTTTCTGTTATTTGTTTATCATGTATATCGATATGGTATGTTACTACAAATAAGCTGAAACGAACTTTTAGAGAAATACACCCCAAAAATCCTAAATCGAGACAGCGTCCAAGTCACAGACTCCAAAGTCGGTGGTACTACGTTAGAACTGTCTAATAATGCTCGAACGTTCGATGTAAATTTCAGCGTTAAATTTGTTTGCATGAATATAAGTTTACTTTCCACATTTAAAACATGTTAATATATTTGAGCGGAACCGCCTAAAACACCCACCCACCCCCCCCCTCCACCGCGCCCTACTCTTTTTTGGTAATTTTAATGAATACAGCCGTTGACTGAAGATACAAACGGCACATCATACACACCACCACCCTCCCCCCCCCTTCAAATTATTAGCAGAAATTAAGGAAAGGATAACGGAAACTTTCTCTGTTTGTTGTGCAATTTTAGAAGACGGGTTCTCTTCGACTGTCTTAACTCGTTTGAAAAGCGATGCTTCGTGTCATCCGAAAGTTTTAAACTTTTTCAAAAATAGCAGCGGTGAAAACTAAATGTTTTTAATTGTATAACATTTATATAAATTAATTATAACTTATTATTTGGAGATATGAGTCTTACAAGGGGCTTGCACAAGTACTTATCATATTTGGGAGAGAGAGAAGAGAAGAGAAGAGAGAGAATAACTGGCGCCGCCAGTTTAATTTTATTATGGGACGTGGCGCCGACCAGAGATAATACAGTGGCGGCGCCCAGTTAAATATAAGTGGGTGGCCGCCAGATATAAGTGGCGGCCGCCAGCATACATTAGTGGGCGGCCCGCCAGATAATTAGTGCCGGCCGCCAGTTAAATTAAGATGGCGGCTTGCCACTTAAATTTATCTGATTTTAACACATTTGAATCTGCACCATGTCAAGAAACTTTTTAATATATTTCAAATTTTCTGGCTTAGAGAAAGATTTTTAAATGACCCCATCCTTTTTGTAATTATCCCCCTTTGAAGGGGGTATGACCCTTCATTTAAACAAACTTTTTATCCCCTTCACTCTAGGATAATTTGAATCAAGTTTGGTGGAAATTGGCCAGTTGTACTGGAGAAGAATATGAAAATGCTTTTTAAAAGTTTAAGGATGGACCAACAGGTGATCAGAAAAGCTCACTTACGCTTTCAGCAGCTAAAAATTTAAAAGATTGATAATTCAGTACATAAGAATTCAATCTCAACAAGAGAAGAGAGAGAGTCGAGACATACATCAAATGATTGACATGTAATCATAGGCAATCATTATAATCAATCAAACGTATATTTAATCATAAAACTGAAGAGGTTTTGAAGCTCCAAGCATCCAATGCTCTTGCTAGTAATACAAGTGTTAACTAATAGACCCTTCTTTCTAAGGTGCCTGATCAACTCAAATTATTTAAAAAATTAGCTAATAGTATTCCAACACAACACAACATTGTAGACAGTAAGTTCCAGAGCAATTAATGTACCTGTCAGGAGATGTACTAAGGAATACTGACTTACCAACTGCTGTTTTCAGTCCTTCCAAGGCGACTCAGTTACTAGTGTGGGTTACTGGGTAAATACTGAAGCGATGTAACTCTTCATAGACAGTGCTGAATTTGGGGGATTCGGGGTTTTCTTTGCAAGCAGGAGGGCCTATCGGTCTTCGCAATGGCCTCATGATTGGTTCTCTTCCAGGCATCACTCTTGACACGAGTCATTGTCGCAGTTCAAATTTGAAAATTGTGGTTTTTCTAAAATCCTTTTTCTACAATGACAATGCTAATATTGAAGCAGCAGTAAAAGGAAACAATAGGGTCATTTATTTTCAAAATCAGTATCATTAATGGAAGATGAACTAGCAAGGCTTGTATTTTGTGCCATCATATCATAATACTAGAACAAACAAGCATTCTTACTGTTAAGATTTTATGAAATATCGAAATAAATTAAATTTCCTAAACACCATATTTACCCATCGTCTTTGTCATGTGTCTCTACATTTTTTACTGTCCAGGCACAATTACTCGCTCTCACAGCTGTAATCAAAGACTGCATCATTCTCTTGGATTTTGGGCTACACTCCTCTGTTCCTACAGGCATACAGACCACAAAAATCCAACATTTTGTCCTGCTTATCCCATTAATGCTATATATGCCCCCCCCCCCCCAAAAAAAAATGGGCCCTGTAAAATTTAAGATGTGGAGAATGTTCAATGTTAACAAATGATAGAAATAATGACTGTCTAAGATGAACCAAAAAGTATCGTTGTTTTATAATATATTTTCACTTTCAAGTTTCAATAAAAGTTTTCAGAGATGGCAAATTTCTACTAAAGTTCTATAAAATCTAATCGCAACCTAAAATTCCTTACAATCCTAACCTGATCCCAGGATCATATCAACATAAGAGTATAAACTTGGATTTTGAATTGATGCCTGTTTCATATTATTTGGTCCATTAAATTATTAAGAACTTTTATTTCCATAGTGTTCATAATCTGAATAAGAGAGAGACAACACTACATTACATGAGGAAGCTTTGGGCATTGATGAACTACACACCTGCATTTCATAATTTTTCTAGATATACATATTTCTATGAAAAACTTCAATCTTATATTGTGGCCTATACCTCGTCTGGTGGGTAATGGTTTGTCCATACCAAAATCTTTGTAATAAAAGGAAAGTTTCATAGAACTTATGGTGTTCTTGTCCTATATGGTTCTTTTCTGCATATCCCTATATGGAGCACCAAATTAACATAAACTCAAAATATTTTTAAATATTGAAGATATCATCATGACAATTGAATTATTGTGCAAATTTATTGAATTGATGTGTGCTATTAATTACTGTGTGCAATAATGGAATTAATGTGAGTGTTTTATGATTATTGATGAGAGCAATACTTGTTTAGATGCATACATAATTCAATTATTGCATGCAACAATTGATTTGATGTGCCATTAATTCAATTGACGAGAGCAATAATTGATTTGATACATGCATTAAATCAATTGATGAGAGCAATAATTAATTTGATGCATCTATTAATTCAATCAATGCAAGCAATAATTGATTGATGCAAGTATGCTTGCATCAATTCAGTTATTGCTCTTTAATCAATTCAATGGACGTGTGCATCAATATGTTATTATTGAACACAATTTGTACTTCTTTAGAAAACAATTCTAAAATTGTTTTCCTCTTTCGCCCCACCCTGAATCCTAGTCATGGTATGGACAACTATATTCTGTTTTAAATCAGCATCTATTGGTATTGCACCCTTGTGATTCTTGAGAAGATTTTTAGAAATAATTTTTATATATTCCTGGGTGAAAAACTTTAAAACACTTATGTGACCCTGTTGCTTGGTAATCAATTTGATTGACGCACATGGGCTTGTGTAGAAAAAAAAATCAAAACACCCCTAGTACAATTTACTAGGGGTGTTTTGTGATTTTTTTTTCATTACACAAGCCCCCTGCTGATTTGACGTATAGATATATACCCTTATGATTCTTGAGAAGACTTAAAGAATTTTGTATTACAATCCTCTGCAAAATCCCTTTTCCAAACTACTATTGTAACCTTGTCCTCTTTGTAGAGAATGAACTTGAACCTCACTGTTTATCGAGGATGTCCTACTTTACACATGTTTTTTCCTATTTATATTCTATGTAGAACTTCAAACTCCTCATTGTGGCTCTGCTCTTGTCTGGGCTCATGGTTTGAACCAACTTGATACCTCATCATGGTGTTTCTAGTACAGTGGACCATAAACAGATTATTTATTATAGCACACCACCCTAGTCTGACTATTATCTACCCTCGGGCATGGTCCAATACTGAGCAAACTCCAATCTCCTTTACATAGGATTTGTAGTGAAAATCACAACAAAAGGACAACAGTCCAATTTCAATCAGACTTTCAACTCAGGTGAGCTAAAAACTGTGAAACTTTCTGTTTGTAAATATTTATTTTGACATTATACATGTATATGACAGAAAATACCTCAAAATGTGACATCAAAATCAATATGACAAAAGCACAGTTAGTGGTGGACTGATTCAAAGTCCTGTCTTTTATAGTAATGTTGTAAATAGTATATAGGTTTTACAGAGGTTAATTGCCACACAATGCATATAATTCAACATGTTTTATGCTTATAGGTTATAGACTTTGTATGGGAAAATATGACGACCGAGTTTTTTGGCGCGTACACGGACCGAGCTTGCGAGATCCGTTCGCGATAAAAAACGAGGTCGTCATATTTTCCCATAAAGTCTATAACCTTTTTTAATTTAAAATTCATAACTTTCAATTTAGAAACTAACAAATTTTTATTTTTAAACACTTTTCCCATAGTTTAACAGACTCAAAGAGCTGAAAAACACGAAAAAAATTTGAAACTTAAAAAGTTTGTTGACGTTTTACAGCAACGTCAAAGAACGTGCTCTATTATGACATCACAGTCAATTTTCCAATTTTTCAATTATGTCGTCAGCTTGCGGGCCGAAAAGTTTCCGGGCATATATCGCTGTGATATTGGCGCGCAAACTTCTAAAAAAAAAGAGGAGATGAAATTGAAAGTATATAATAATGAGTTTTACACACTTCTAAATAAAGTCACAATAAATATAATGATTATAAAATATTTGGCACTTATGGAACAAACATTGTACTCGCGTAAACAACAAGAATACTCCCCCCACCCCCTTACCCCAATCTCCCAAAGGGTATTGTTAAACATTCAACAATTTTAAATGGAAACCATATTGCTAAGCTGATGTCCAGTGAGCTTGACCTTTTGACCCAACATTCAATAGGGAACATTTTCGTCCCATGGGTAGTCTATGTACAGGATATGGTGACTCTAGGTGAAAAAAATAACCCTCTAGAGTCCAGAAACCACATTGCTGCTTCCATGTTCAATGCGCTTGAACTTTTATCTTTTGACCCCCACATCTTCATCCATTGGGTAGTCCATATGTATGATATAATGACTAGGCCGCACGGATAATCCTCTAGGTGGAAAGGATATTACTTTAGAGCCCGGATACCACTTTAAGAGCCCGGAAACCATATTGCTAGTTCCATGTCCAGTGAACTTGACCTTTTGATTCCAAATTTGATAGGAAATATCTCCTTATCCCATTGTTAGTCCATATGTATGATATGGTGACTCTAGGTGGAAAGGATATTACTTTAGAGCCAGGAAAACGTATTGCTACTTTGATGTCCAGTGCACTTGGCTTTCAACCTTTTGACCCAAAATTTGATAGGGAACATCTTTGTCCCATGGGTAGTCCATATGTGTAATATGGTGACTCTATATGGAAACGATAACACTTTAGAACCTGGAAACCATTGAATCTACAGACAGACGGACAACCTGATTCCAGTATACCCCCCTACCCCCAACAAAGTTGGGGGGGGGGGGGGGTATGATAAAATATATACCATCATATACATGTAAAAGCATTTGTTGAAGGGATATTTGTTTTCACGCAGAACATACGAATTCTTATCAAAACATGCACTCATTACCTCCACCTGGTTTTACATTGAAGAATAAGTATGAGTATACAGGCTATCAAAATCACGTACCATATTGAATACACATATCAAAAAAATTTAAAAACCTAAATATAATATCAGAGAAGCAAAAGGTTTAAGAATTTCAATTTATATCAACTCCTTTTGCGTTTCTGGGATGTTGCATATCCGAAAGAGCTCTTAACACTCTGTATAAGTTTTGGGATAGGCCATTCAAACTCATTAGGAACAACTCCATCACATCTAGACTCAAAGAAAGAAAACAGGGGAAACCAAAATCGTCTTCGTCCTTTGTCACGGTCCATCAATGAGCGATTGTTTGCTAGTGTGTGGTAATACAGGAATAATCGCGAGGTGAGATAGAAAGCCACAAACACGTCAATGGAATAGTGCTCGTGTGCCGCCAGGATCAAGAAAACTCCAAACATGTTGGCCATCCAGCTACACGTATGCAAGTAGTACAATTTTCTTGGTGTGTCTGAAAATACATAGCATATACAAAGAATCTAAATGTGTTGGAGAGACAAAAATAGCTTTGCTATTATCCCACCAGACCCTTGACCTGTGTACATCTAACGGTATATCCCATAGTCCAATTCAAAATGTCATGTATGGCTGAGATTATGAATGGAAAATGTGAATCATTTGAAATTTTTCAAGACCAAGTGGTTCAGCTTTTCAAAAATTATTTATTCAAATGGGGAAATTTTTTTACAAACTTGACTTGCATACTTTCAAGATGTATCTTGCCTATTCTAAAATTATCTTTATTCTTTTCAATTAACTCGAGAAAAATGAAATGCAAAATATGAGGATGAAAATCTGTAATGCTATCAATACTTAAAAATGGCAAAATATAACAGTTCAAACCTTGACATTTAACCATCTGACCTCAAAATCAATAGGGTTCTTTACTTCTTAGGAAAAGTATATGACATTGTATGTCTGTCAAGCAAATGGTATTCAAGTGGACAATATTTTATCATATCCAGTTTTACCTTAAACCAGGTGATCCCAAATTTGATACAGGTCATCTGCCTTAGGTAGAACCAATCTACCAAGTTTAATGTGTGTCAAGCAAAGCATTCTCAAGATACTGAGCAGACGTCTTACTATGTCCTGTTTGACACTTGACCTTTGATCGTGTGACCTGAAAAACATTAGGATTCATCTACCCTCTAGCAGCAGCCACTGTACCAAATTTGGTAACTATCAAGCAAAGGGTTCTTCAGATATTGCACAGACAATATCTTATGACCAGAAAAGTTTGAACTTTGACCTTGTCACCTCAAATATATAAGAATATAAGATATCTTCTCCTTACATTGAACCAGTGAACAAAGTTTGATGTCTGTCAAGTAAAGGGTTCTCAAATCAACAGAATATATCATATTGTATCTAGTTTGATCTTTCATCTTTGACTCTGTGACCTAAAATAATCAATAGGGGGTCACCTACTCCTTAGATAAAGCAGGGATTTATCCAGCTATTTTATTTTACTACCCTTTTAATATAAAAGGGAAAAAAATGAGAGCTGGATCGAGGCTCGAAATGAGTACCAAGTACCTCCTATTTTGTCATCAGTTAGATTGCTTTACATGAAAACAGTCACACAAATATGAACTTTGTGATAATTTTTGGCAAATACCTTTATGGATGCTTCACCACTGGTGTATCTACATGTAAATATATACCAAATTTCAATTGAATATGTGCATTTGTAGCAGAGGTAACAAACAGAAATATGACAAAGGGCAGAATGACGGAAGGATGGAAAGCGGTAACACTACGTGTATATGCCCTAGCCAATACTCTTATCAACACTTCGCTGTGAGTTATGTCCCTTTGTGGGGTCAGCCAAAGGTCAATCAGTGAAAAATCAAAGTTTTTTTCTTTAATATCCTATCAAATATAAGAGGCAACAGCTGTGAATTAGCAATCATTAAGTTTTCATACAAGTTTGTGGGTTGCCCACCTTGGGGCATAATTGTAGTTTACTGCAATTGATATAAAAATATCAAAATGTCAATGATACAAATAAGAAAGCTACAAAGGATAACGCAGAGAAATGCAATTTTTTTTGTCTGCAAGATAGTATGCGGTCAAAGGATATAACAGGAACTTGCGCAAAGTGTTGATAGGAGTATTCATGGAGGGGACAAAAAGATAGCCTGGCACCCTCAGTAAAAAAAAATGTATGATGGAGAACTATCATTCTCTATTCCTGACTACAAAATACAAATGTACTGCATTTAGTTCTTGAAAGCATCTATAAAATTGATACTTACATTCCGTGATGAAGAAGTTTAGAATGGTGAGAATAACTGTGTGTCCACTGAACATGTAGTCCCCACACGTCCGCACCCCTGTAGTGGACATCCCAAAGCCAGACCAGATCTCAAATGCCCTGCCTAGCTTAGCCCACATGTCTCCATACGACTAAGATATAAAGTTCATCAGTATCATCAACATCTCAGATTCAAATTGAATTTTCTAATAAATGAAATTTTAATGCCATCATATGTAAACAGGTACTTACTTTTTTCTCACAATCTAAATGCCTACTTGGCACAGAGAGAGAGGTGATAAGCATGCAGACACTACGCAGGAGAAAAAGTGTTCCCAACAATGAAAACATTCTTCTCATTAGGATGAACCTGGGAGAAACAATCACTTAATTGTCAGCTTTCATTATCAAACAATTGTTCAAGAAATCTATTTCACAGGACCTAAAAGCTTTTAACAAATCTTTTCTATTCGATTACAGTGCAATTTTATTCAGATTTTAAATTAATACACAGTTTCTGAGTTCCCCAATTCATAGAACTCTTAAAAGGGGTGAGATCAAAATTGTTTATGTAATTTATGATGTCTGTATGTTGATTCTTAGTATTCAGATGTCAAAGCCTTCAAAAATTGCCTACAGAGATTCATCTGTAACGGTTATGCATTCACCTAAACTGCATGTTAACACAAATTCAACGAGAGTTGGCAAAAGACGACATTGCCTAGAAGCATGACTCTACTTACTATGTCCCCTTTCATTCTTATTGAATAAGATATGGTTATTGGGTAAGGTGAGATATTTTTGAAAAGTCCAGGAGTCTTGGCACCAAATGAATGGCCTGGCCTTGAGGTTATATAACTTTTCTGAGCACATTTTCATACTCAAACTTGGTGCTCTAAATCCATAAAACTTTGATAAAACCATTCTCATACTGTAAAAGTGGTTATTTACACTGGGGGTTAAGTAAGCATTTTACCATGTCCAACATTACGCGTGGGGGAAAAATATGCGGAAACTGAATATAATGTATATCATATCAACTATTTGTATGTATACGCGTGGGGGAAATTTACGCGTTCATTGCGTGACCGCATAACTAGTGTAAATTTCCCCCTCGCGTAAATAACAACTTTTACAGTACTTGAATGGAGTACATGTACAAGATTTTTCAAGTATGTTTCTGAGCTTGCTCTGAGAAGTACTCAAAATAAACATGGTTGTACATAGAACAAGATGTGTTTGTGAAACACTGAGGTGAACCTGATGCCCCGGATTCCACATGCCAGTGAAGGGGCTTGCAAAAGGATTATGCATGTGAAATATATGAAAAATCTAATCATACCATTCAAAAGTTATGGCCAATGTTTAAGTTTTGAAAGTAGGTCAACTTCAAGGTCAAGGTCAGGAGGTCAAAATGTTGGTCCAGTCAAAAGGGCTTGTTATCAGAACACACATGTGAAATATGAATTCCATCACTGCCATTCAAAGTTAGGCCAATGTTAAATTTTTTGAAAAGTGGGTCAACTTCAAGTCAAATGTCAAAATGTTGTACATAGAAAGCTTGTCATAAGGAACAACATGTGTAATATGACACCATCACTTGCCATTCAAAATTATGGCCAATGTTAAAAGTTTTTGAAAAGTAGGTCAAACTCAAGGTCAAGGCCAGGAGTCAATTTGGTACCGAGAAGGTTGTCAATAAGCACAGCACTGTTTATATTGAAGTTCCAACCTGCCATTCATTATGGCAATGATTAAGTTTTTGTATGTCAAACTTCAAAGTCAAGAGGTAACTATTTGGTTCAGTGAAAGGGCTTGTCATAAGGAACCAAAATGTTTATTGTATAAAGCCCATCACTTGCATTCAATAGTTATGGCCAATGTTAAGTTTTGAAAAGTAGATCAAATCTCAAGTCAAGGTCAGGAGGTCAAAAATTTGGCACCGTATCTAAAGAGGCTGTCATCAGGAACACACATGTGAAATTGAAAGTCTCCATTGCCAATTCAAAAGTGTTGGCAATGTTAATGTTTTTGTTTGCAACGGATATGACCAAACCATATATGCCCCATATGGGCATAAAAAATATATTGTCAGAGAGTATGAGTTAAAGTACAGCCATTGTTGCAAACCACGGGTTATCATTATCATTCCATTTCACAAATGGAATGAAATCAATAACCCATGGTTTACGACAATGGAGTAAAGTAAGTTTTATAACTTCAAGGCCAGGTCGGTCAGGAAGAATACCAAAGCTCTTAGTATTCCCTTTGGTTAAAAAGATATAACCCCAACTTGGCCAAGGCTAAAGTTTTTGAAAAGTAGGTCAAAGTCTAAGGTTAAAATCACTAGGTCAAAACTCTTTAGTACCAACAGAAGGGTCTACTCATGAGGGAAGTCACATGTGACATATAAAAGCCCGATCCCCTTGCTTCCAAAGATATATATCCAAGGCTAATGTTTTAGAACAGTGGGTCAAAATCCAAGTTCACCATGTCACAAGTGAAAGACCTCGTCATGAGGCATTTACATGTGAAATATCCAAGCCCTATCCTCCTGCTTCAAAAGATAGACAAGGGTAACCATTTTTTTCCATTCAGTGTGATGATCATATGACACCAGCACAAGGGCAATGACCATTGCTCTCCAATCATTTGTCCCAGAAAGCTAATATCTCAGATCAAATATCAGACATAACTGTCTTAGGGGGCATTGACACGA
>CAJDSM010025096.1:0-5000 GCA_903981925.1 Ostrea lurida | reverse complement strand
AATTTCAACCCTGGTGTCGATCCACAGGCGCTTGTTTCATAAACTTTGCAAATATATTATACTTAGTATAAATCAATTCATATAAGTATACTTGCAAATAAAGTTTTATGAAACAAGCGCCTGTGTGTCGATCACTCGCCAAAATTTAAATCTCGTGACTTCAAACTTCAAAGTAAAGAAATATCTTACCGCCTTCATTGACATTGCAACTGGGGTTCCAGACTAGCGTCGATATCCTGTTCAACAGTGTTTATGGTGAAGTTTTCAAAATATATGCCTACATTCTTGGTTTAACGGACTTTGAACTAAGCCGGGCTAGGCCGCATCGCATGCTGGAGATATAAACAGGAAGTTGACATGGTGAAACTAAATACCGAAAGAATTGAATCGAGAGGGGTTGTCACTAATAGGAGGTGTGGGTAGTCAACATCAGTATCCTTATTTAGTCTGTTATAATAAATTAGTAATTTGAAATAACCAATTGATAATTTGATATGTTAATTTGTTATATTTCAAAATGATAAATTTCAATAACAGATTGATAACTTGGAGAGAGAGAGAGAGAGAGAGAGAGAGAGAGAGAGAGAGAGAGAGAGAGAGAGAGAGTACACTGCTGCGGCTTAATTCAGTTAATATGCTTCCGTAAGGGACTTTTGATTTAATATCATAAGCCAACATTTTTTAAGCAGCGTTAAACAAGAAACTCGATCTTCATTTTTTATGCTGTTCGGATAGAGCCATTTGCAAATGCCGTTGCAAAGGTCCAGCGCGTTACACAGCTTTACGCAATGCGCCTTCGCTTTTGTACAACTTTACGCAACACGCTGAGAACAGCGCTTGCAAACACAACTTCCTTCAACGAGCCTTCGCGCGAACACAACTTTACGCAATGCTCAATAACTGTCAGCGCGAATGAAAGTAATGTGCAAATTTCACTATTTTGTGTTAGTGCAAAGGCGTGTTGCCTGTTGGCGTGACGGCTTGTTGAAAGTACCAACGTACAACAACGTATATCCTACACTTCAGTACATAGTAAGTAAGTAAGTAAGTAAGTAAGTAATTTATTTCCAATTTTCCAATTTTATTTCCAACATATGTTTGTACTAGTACATGTAAAGTTAGAGTGCAAGCTACTTGCTTATTGCACATATACAAAAACAAAACAAAAACAAAAAAGTTTAATTTCAAATTGGATGGGACTTTCCAACCGTGATAAACGATGAATGGTGAAGAGTATCCCCCCCCCCCCCCAACCCAACCCAACCCCGCCGGGAGCTATAATTTTGCAGACCAACTCTGCCTGAAAGGGACTGACTCACAATTTATTTATTTTTTTTTTTTAATAAATATCTTTTCATTTTAAATATCAAAAATAAGATAAGAAATATTATTATACACTTATTCACTGGCTGTGAGTGGAATAGCTCTTTATTCAACCCGAGGCATGAACTATTCCCCGAGGGCTTGCCCGAGGGAATAGTTCCTGTCAAGGGTTGAATCAAAGAGCTATTTCCACAATCACAGCAGTGAATAATGTTTATTATACTGATGTCTACATGTATACTTCATATGTTGGGAAAAGAAAGAGTACTATATTTTTAAATTCAGTTAACATTTTAATTATTTACAATATCAACGATGTTCTCTTCAAGAAACTGTTTCTGAAGTCCAAATCTAATTAACGCTTTCCTTTGCGTTAGAAAGTATCGTTTCGGATTTTCCAAGTTCAGCATAAAAACTTCTTCAATTTAGAAACACAGCAACCGATCTCCAGGAAAGTAATTTCCTCTATTTCCTCAATATTATAGTTTTCCATATCTTTCCACTAAACAGTCTCCAAAAAGCCACTTTTACAACATTATGTTTGTTTTCTACTATCTTTATAGTCGACAAGCGCAGCGATATCCTCTCGTAACTCGTAAATACCGTTTCGAGACGACATATTGTTGTAGTGGAACTCTCTAGTGTTACTAACGCTGAAGATACCTTCAACCAATCAAATTACAAGAAATCAAAACTGGCGTCAAAGCGTGCGGGAGATTATTCGAACGGGGAATAGTCAAAAAACTATTTCTCTGGGGAATAGTTTGTTTATTCACGAACTGTTAAATACTATTTTATCTCTATGAACGTCATATAGGAAACATTTTTACAGAAGTATAATAAATTAACTATTTTGAACTTGAAAACCAGATTTTGGACCTGACTCAAGGATAAGCAATAATTCTAACCCCAAATCTGTGTTTTGTATTTTTAACACAAAGACCTGATGAAATGTACTTTAAAACATCGACTAATTGAAACATCATATGATCATCATTTTAAATGACTATTTAACCTAAAGAATAAATCTCTGTAATGAGTTTCTTGTGCATAATTTACAACCTTATTTTTACCACGAAACTTTTTAAAGGAATAGTATTTCTCAATTGTCAACAATTTTTAAAACAATCAAAATGAGTCCAAATGCGAAATGACTCATACAAGTAATTTTCTGTTTAAAAATATTAATTTATGCATTTATCTGTATTTATTTCTATGTCTAATACGATTATAGATCTATAAATTATGGCCCATCAATGTTTGGCATTCGCTGACAAAAATTCAATGTTACTATTTCTAAGCTGCAAATATTATTCATGAAATATATCTTCCCCCCCCCCCCCTTTTTTTTTTTTTTTTTTTTTTTTTTTTTTTTTAGGTGAGAAAAAAAAAGAATCATCAAAATGAGCGACACTACCCCTTTAAACTTAATAGAAAGTGCATTCCAATCAGAAGGTTTGAACAAAACCGTGAATCCAGTCCCTTGAAAGTACATGTTAATTCAAGTTGCACTCTGGTCGTTGGGACGTTTGGGCGTAATTAACGGGGATTTAAAAAAAAACGTTGCCAAAGCAACATTTGCTATCACATCTTCAAACATTTATGATGTCATATATATAAATCGGTTTAGTTTCAACTTAGATACATCAGAGTGGTCCAAATGAAAGCATATGATTGTACTGTATATGGTACAGTTAAATGTAAATTAGCTCATTTGCATATTCATGAATATTAATTATTTTTGTAAAACTTGATGTTTTATTACTTTTTTTTAACACTATAAACAACAAAACAGAAACACGTTTGTTCCCGGGGAACAATATATTAACAACAATTTAAGCCATGTTTGCACTCTGGCTGTTGGGATGTTTCCAAGAGCGTAACAGGGATTTAAAAACGTTAGCATAGCAACCTTTACTATCGCGCCTTCAAACATTTATGATGTCATATCTTGGTTTATTTTCGACTTAGATACATCAGATAGTATCAAATGAAAGCATGTAAATTGCTTTTATATACTGCCGTTTTATGTAAATTACCTCATTTGCATAATCATGAGTATATTAATATTTTTGGTAAAAATTTATATATTTGTTTTATTTTATTTAATTTATATATTTTATTACATTATCAACAGAGCAGAAGCACATTTGTTTGGGGGGAGGGGGATTTTGCAGACTATAACTTTGCCTTATATTGTATTAGCAACGTTTTAAGCCATGTTTCAATTGATGAACTCTGGTAGATGGTCGCTCGGGTGGTCGTTGGGGCGTTTGTGCGTAACGGGGATTAAAAGAAAAAAGGGTACTGCCCAGCAAAACTTTTACCATACACCTCAACACACCATTATGATGCCAAGTCTTGGTTTAGTATCAACTTAGATTCATCAGAATGGTATTAAAGAAAGCAGATGATTATTACTTTTACATGGGACCTTTTTTATGTAAATTAACTCATTTGCTAAATTCATGAATGTAAATGATTTTTGTAAAAATTTGTTTTTATTGCTTTTTTATTTATTATATTTTTTTTAGTTACTTATTTAGTTTATTTTTTTTGTAAACAAAACAATGAAACATGTATCAAAGTAAATATTGATTCATGTAAATACAATTGTATTTTAAAACTATGATCTCTATAAACGAAATATTATTGACAGTCCATGTGGGAAAAATGAAGATGTTTATAATTTCTTCTTTTCTTGTAGAAATCATCACAAAATCTTTTTTAAAAATAGCTTATTCATGCTTGATTTAATCAATATAGATACAAATATGTTGCTATCGGGTAATGCCAGTATACAGTTAGCGCATTGTTCCACTGTCTTCTATCCACACTCTTTATTTGCATGTTGCTATAATTGTTGTATTTTAAAGAGAAAACAAAACATATTGTTGTGCGAGTTTCAAACGTTTTCATAACCCTGGTTCCATTTGCAAAACTATGATGTCATATATATATTAGTAAATACATGTACAAGTACAACAGACATATTATGTACATCTATCATAATAGTCTCTTTGATTGATTAATCAATTAATTAAATTAATTGATGCATCAGATTATTAGTATTTTTAATCTGAATTTCTTATCATTTGATGCATCAAGAGGCGAGAAGTCAACCTTGTCTTGAGTTTAATTTTATATTAAACAAAAAAAAAACAATGTCCAATTAGACTTTACTTGTTGTTCAGGTACGTGATCGAAATTCACCTCAATTCTTAAAAGGTGCTTTAACCAAATGCGAATCGGCGCTAGGTGATCACGTTGAATAAAATTAAATGATACCTGCATCACCACGAAAAAATATAAGAATTCATTTCTTATTACCGCTTCGGTTTCCACCGGGGGGGGGGGGGGGGACTTTCCTATATACTTGATAGATAGGGAGTGCCGCTGGAATAGGTAGCCTTTTTCCACTTCAGAATATATGACAAGGTATAGAAATCAGCATGAACTATATGATAAGGTCTATTAATTTTTACTCAATTTATTTAATAGTGACATAGCCCTTCTAATTTGATCCAGCTGATGAATCTCTGATAAATCTTACATAATTAAACATAGTTAGTCCAGTTTTAATCAGATAACACAAAACAGTTGATAGAAAGGAACTTTATGATCACTCTGTCCATCCCTGTACATAATATCAAGTTGCTTATCAGCAGCAGTTCCCG
>CAJDSM010025093.1:0-10884 GCA_903981925.1 Ostrea lurida | reverse complement strand
GAGCAGTTTTCCGGACTTTTTTTCTTCTAAAACTTTGAGATATTGAACTGAAATTTTGTATCCAGATGTATATTAAGAAATTACAGATCAAGTTTGAGTTTCGTTTCGATTTGTTGATTTTTTTATGGAGTTGCGCCCCTTGAACTTTGAAAAATTACTGTTATGAGCAGTTTCCGGACTCTTTTTTCTAAACGCTTTGAGATATTGAACTGATTTTTTTTCAGTTTTGTTTCGGTTTGTTGATTTTTTAATGAGGTTGAGTCCCTTTAACTTTTAAAATATGCCTTTTTGTATTCAGATTGCCGATAATATCAGTATTCTTGAAGCATCACTAAGTGCTTTTCAAGATATTGAACAAATTTATTTGACCCTTGGATTTGAAAAATTAAGTACTGCTTCAAATTCTAATCTTACGAATTTCCTTTGAACATTCGACTTGATTGTAGGCTGGGGCATTCGTGTTTTCCTTGTCCTATATAATGCTGAATACTATCAATATTTTGCAAGGATTTGCGAAATTAGATAAATACATTTGATGTTTTACGTACAGTTACTGATATTTCGCTTTACAGTTACTGATATTTTGCTTTGCAGTTACTAATAATTCGTTCTATTTATAGAGACTTTTTAATGGTTCAGCTTCACACGTTAGAAATCCTGAATTTTATCAACAGTATAGAACTCTTAAACTAATTTGTAAGTGTTATCAACATTACTTTATTGTTCTTTCGTTAGAAATATCTTACCGGATATCTAGTGCTCTGTCTGTAGATTCTTCACAATGGACAATGAGGGCCTAATCTATTAACTTCACCAAATTTCGAGGTAACATTCTGCGTTTGGGAAGAACAAAAACCTATCCTTGGAAAACATGAATGACGACTTGTTGTAACACACGTTAACGTTCAATAATTTTACATAATTAGCAGATCTATAATAATTGTTTAATCATTTACAATTGGGAGATCGTTTATTTTTTGGGGCTGTCATTATAATTCCTAAATATCAAATTTTCGAAACAGGTGTAGAATATAGTGTTGCGAGCTTTTTGTCAATATGAATAAATAAATTGACAACGATATTTACACCTTATCTCAAGAAGGCTTACTTCAATTCAAAATGACGCTTATGACGATCCCTAAAATATGTTAATAATTGAAAATCAACAAACTGTTTTTTAATTCAATGAATGGTTTTATGCAAAATCATTGAATAATGCAACCTGTTACCAGAATTCGTCACTTATGTTTTTCTATAAAATGGTCCAGAAGCTTGTTCTCAGCAGTTTCGTACCCAGCATCCAAAGTCATGAAGCTTTCTGTACTGATCTCCGCGGTCTTCCTGGCTACTTTCTTGGTCACTCTAACCGAATGTCTGAAAGATGACGAACCGGAAGTCAGAGATCTAGAAGCAGACGACGCTGGTAAGATCCCTTTTTTGACAAGGTAGATTGAGTTAAAGCAAAGACTGCTGCAATATTTTGAATAAAAAAGAATTGAAATATTTAAAATATACATAGTTTACACATGCTTAATTTAATCGACGAGAATCTAGTTTTAGAATTCGGTAAATACAAAATTAGAGATTAAATCGTTGGAACTATTGCCAAACCTTACAGGCAATAAAATTCATTTATTTATTTCACACGAACTAATGTGTCTGTCGCGTACATTCATCCAATTTATATGCAAGTTTGCTGGGGACCTCGTGGTTGTAAACATCAACCTCCGACGTGTAAAACATACCTTTGTTGTCGTTTTACTTGGAATGTTTTATTTTGCATTTGCTTAATTAGATCTAAGTAATATAAATAATAAAGCAGGTGTTTGTAAAAAAAAAAAAAAGTAGAACAGATGCAACACCTTCATTTCAGATTAACTTGTAGCAAAAGATAGCTACTTTGCGTTGGCTAATTGAACTTTAAATTTCATTCATTCATTTTCAAATATTGATTCCTGGCGTAGAAAAATTAACTTAGTGATTCTAATTAGAAAATTAATAATGTTACATCTGCAGAAATATTGGCGACATTTGTAGAATGCTATTCATTTCTTATTCAATTGATATGATTATTTGTCATGACTTGCAAATTAGATTCTAGGAATTTGATTGGTTTCTGTTTAGCCGTTATTATGAGGACTATGATTACCTGCCTGAGACAGGTATTATAGACACGGATCTTACTGTGATGAATGACGTTGGTGAATAGCACGCGATTTTGGAACTCGCTTTGAACAATTCTATTGTAGTTCTGAAAGCAATCACTGTTTGTAAAGAATGATTAAATGCATGCAGATGAACACAAAGTTTGAAACAGTGCAAATTGACAACAAAGAGATAGCAGATATACTCTGATAACAAAAACAAACGTAAAAAGTTCATGACGTCATGAATTTTACTTGCGTTAACTAACGTCATTAATAAACACTTTCGATCATTTGTCTGTTTGATCGCGTGTAATCTGTGACGTTACAAAGTTCAGATCTGGTAATCAGTGAACGTTACACGTCACAGCTCATCGATTATTTGTAATAGAACAGATAGCACGAGGACCATGTGCAAAACTGTTTTATTATGATTGATTTGGAAGTATGACAAAATTGTTATTAACAGCTCCAGGCAGGTAATATGGCTTGATGAAAAGTTGTCTGTGGTTTCATATTTCCCTCGCCTTCGGCTCGGGGCAAATATGAAACCACAGACAACTTTTATCAGACCGATATTACCTGCTCACTCCGAAGCTGTAATAACATTTATTACAATAAATTGATTTTGTATTCTTACTTTCCTACTTACCTTTATCGTAGCTAGTGTTCTATATGTTTACATCCTTACAATTTTCCCACCAACTCAAAGCTTTTGTCCTTTTCTACCTTAGCGAAAGTAATGTTTGAGTAACCTACAGTAATTGGTTACTTGAATGTAAGTGTGTAAATAATTTATCAATCTACATGTATATCAAATCTATATGTACATGTAATTATAAACGTTTGTATAAACCCATAAATACGACTACAGAAGAAAGCAAACTTTCTAATGTATGACGCATCGCGTTTAGAAAATAAAAATCATTTCATGACATAGTACATATCTATTTGATATAATCTGTACATCTTCGTGTCTCAGTGCAAGTTTCATCGTTTTCCAGTTGATCTATATACACATTAAGATTTGTTAATTACATAACAAAATTAATGTTATATTTCTAGTAAGGATGAACGTTATTTTTGATTTAAAATATAAAATATGTCTATTACACTTAACATGTTAAAAGTAGCTTTGTATATATTAAGATTTTAGGAATTTTCCATTCAATTAGATCAATCGTATATTTACAGATACGGCGACGCCCTACTCAAAACGACATCTTTTTCCACCAATCATTTCCGCCATCTATTCCCACCAATCATTTCCACAGAAATCCCTAAAAGAGTTTCCTTCTTACGTTCGCCCTTGATCGGCCTCTGACGAACTTAGTTACAAAAAAAATGGACATTCATTTTGCTTTTGACAACGAGTGGTAACTGATTTTAATGCACCAACACCTATCAATACGGAGTGGAAGTTCGTCTGTCCTCGCTCCGGTCCACTACGTCTTCACGTTGGACTCTGATGACGCATCAACAAAAGATGGGTGGTCGGAATTTTGGTCGTTGGGGCGGGTCAAAGGAAAACTGGACCGTGGCACAGCGATGAAGCATGTATGACAGGATCGACAACTGTGTGGACGTACGTTCATTCGAGGCGCGACCGTCTGACGCTTTCAGAAAATATCGGCTTCGGTGGATGGTAAGGTAGAGCAGAGTGGAGCAGCTTTCTTGCGGGATGGAGACATCTTAAAAAGTAGCAGACGATGGATTACAACAGGCTGCTGTTACTCGGTGCTTTGGTGTTGTTGACGATCTACATCCTCTCGTCTACTATAGGTTCCGCTGACCAATTTCAAAATCTCAATATTTTTTTTCTATATTGATGATCTCTTATTCATATTCACTTTGTAATGCTAAGCCTACTTCTTCGTCATCAATAAATCTAATACATCAAATGTTTGAACGGTGTTGTTGATTTTTTGTTTGGTGTTTGAATTTTTATTATTATTATTATTTTTTTGGTTTATCTAATACATAAAATGCTTGTACGGGTTTTGTTTTTTTTTTGTTGTTTTTCAATTTTCATTTATGGTTGACGATTTTCGACACCTGGTCACTTGGGAGTTTCGGGTCATTTCAAGGTGATAATTCCAACATCAAAGATTGTTTATGCGGAAAACCAAACATTGATCCGAATTTCCGTAAAACCTTACACAACACTGGAACTTTTCAGTGGATTATTAGATCGACAGTGCCTGATCTTCGATTTATTTCTATCTATGTTTTATGTTTTACGCTGTTAGTTCAACAGATTATAGGGAATTCGGAAAATGTTGTTAAATGCTACATATTTATAAACTATGCGAACTATAGCTGTTTTAATCGATGTGATTACGTGGAAAAATCTTTAAAACTCTTTTGGCCTTGAAAGTGTAATAATTTCGCCAAAGCTGGTACAATCTATTTGTCTCCTCTTAAGCTGCACACGTTTGTTCCTTTACTGCAATTCAGCGATAGTAATATGTATCCAACAAAGTGTACATGCTCATATGGTAATTCGAAGTGGAAATATCCTACTTTTAACACAAGCTAGAAAAGTTGGAATGTTGTAGATTGCACCAAAGATAACAGAACAGTGATCAATCTCGTTAAGTCCTAAATAGAACACAAAAACAAGAGTCGCGCGCAAATACAAAAAAGGCGAAAGTTAACATATGTGTCAAACGTTAATCATAATCCAAAAAACAATTTATACAAAATCGAGATGTTAGTTGCGGAGCAACACGGACCATCCGACAAAAGCGAAGGTAGCGATCAAGTGCCAGGAGTATGTAAGCATCTCTGCTGACCGGTCACACCCGCCGTTAAGCCCCCTTAGGTCGAATGATAACAGTTAAACGGATTACCCGTAGCTCAAAATCTAGTAGGAAAATGACAGTTACTAACAAAGGGTATTGAAACAAACAGTCAACATATGACTAGTGATAATTTGTGAATCACAAACAAGGGTCATTACTATAGAGACCGTAGAATTTGCGAAATTTGATTAACTTTAAACGAGATTACTAATCTCTTTCACTGGATAACACCCAAGAGTTGGATCAGAGCCTAGGAGGAAGCAAGCAGCCCCTGTCGAACAGTCATAACCCACAGTGGAGCCCAATTGTCTTTGATCAGGTAGTGGCGGTTAATCCATGGTCAAAAATCGATTGCTTAAGAACGACTTAGCCAATAGCTGCAAACAGTGATCAATGTTGCATATATCCCATAAAGAAGTCGAAATAAAGGAGTAGGGGAAACACGACACCCTTGGACACACTATTATGTAAGAGGCTTAGAAAGAGTAAGTACACTAAGTATATATACATCTGTATTCATACGCGCATGTTTTACAACTGTCGATCATCAAATCCATAGAGAAATAACTATTCTTCACAACTTGTAAAATATCAGAAAACATGGAAAATTCTTCATTTACAGTGAAATAAAAAAAATTTTTACTATCCAGTATTACAATAACAGTTGTGGTAAAAAATCCCGAGAATGGCATTATCTGAAACCTACGATTAGTATCCCCGCCCACTACAAGATACCATGCACTTTTGTTCGTGTTAGATAAGACAGAACTCGATAACCTCACGCGGAGAGACCTTACTGTACGTGTTTATAATTCTTCAACATGGCAGAAGATTTTGTACCTTGTTACTTTTGCTAATATTATTGGGATATGTTTTAAAACTTATATTACAAAATTATTCTTCCTGAAACATTAATAATTGAGAAAATACCAATACGGGCGAAAATTATGTTCTCGAATTACCAGTATCTGTACAAGATTTCTAAAATATGTACACAAGTACTCAAAGTGTTAAGTATTATTTAAATTGCTTTATTTGAATCGACAGGGAACGTCCTTTTCATATTCGCTCATTTCGGTTAAGACCCTGTCACACTCTCACGATTTTAAGATACGATAGCGTACGATTCAAATCGAGTATTCGGGTTCATTGTAGGCATATGCGTTGGCTAATCTTCTGCATAGAGCAATCTGCAAAAGCGGCGATTGTTATGAGCATGTTCAAAACAATCGTGGCCACAGTACGATTTTTTTCAGCAATCGTAGACCATCGCGTGACACTCACACTGCACTCATGCACATGTTCGTAGTTTATCTTTGATATTCGTAGAGCACTTGAAGAATTTCGTAGTACCTGTATTACTGCGAATGTCTTACGAGTCCTCTCGAGTGTTCTAAAAGTAACTGCGAATGTTCCTCGAATAAAAAGGAATGTAATGCGGTCTGATGCGAATACGATACGAAAACATGCGATTGATGGCGAGTACACTTGACTGGAAAATAACACCGTCTGTAGAAAAATCGCAAGGCAGGTCTGACGAATAAAGACGATTTTTGACTTGAGCATATCGTAAGAAATCGTAGTAGAAATCGTGACAGTGTGACAGGGGCTTTAGTGTTGCTTGACATTCTAAAAGGAGACTAACAAACAAATGCAAAGCCAAACCGGGACATTCTAGAACGAGGCTTATAAACCATTGCTGTACAAAGACAGGGCATATTGTATAGGACAACTGACAATATGACGAGATCTAACAAATAAATAGGCGAGACTTTTCGAATCATATAGATCTTTGAGTTTTCAACAAAGGTCCAAATATCATTCACATTTCAATAAGCATTTAGTTTCACAACACAACACCTTCCAAATGATTGTCCATCTCAAATGTTCATCTTTGAATGTATTCTGATGTCGGATAAAACATACGAGGCTACATTGAATTGATTGACTGAAATCACTTTTTGTTACTGACTGTCTACAGAAGTATGTCGGGTGTTTCAATTCCATAGAAGGCGAGGCGAATTTGAACAACCCGACATATTTTCGTAGACAATCAGTTGCAAACGTAATAAGTGTTTTCTTTTGTCGGATACCAAATATAGATTGCATATTATGGTAAAAAGTTAGTTTCAACTCACGAATTAGTTAACGGCGCCATGTTACGTCTAATTTGCTACTCACCGTCTAAAGAAATTTAGACGACAGTCACGTCACGGACGCATTTCAACAAAGACAAAGCGACATTCTAGTCCGAGGCTAAACAAAATAGTTTGGTTGGTCAGCTTAGATGGTGTTTTTAAGAGATGTACGGCATTCGTAATATATAGTCATTGTCTTGAAAATCGGGCGAAAAACGTGATAGAGGCGGGGCTAAACAAGATGATGAATTTCCAAGACAACCGGTAATGTAGGAAGCTACATTTCAGTTTCTTATTAAACTTGACAACATATTAAGCTGAATAAGTGATACAGCTAAAGGACATTAGATGACCCTATTCATCACAAGATATACGTTAGTGTAAAGTGAAGTAACATCAAGGGTTATACCGGTCGCAGCAGCACAGTGGTGGACCGTTCGCTTCGTAAACTGAGGGTCATGAGATTTAGTACAGCTCGTGAAATGGTCGTGTCAAACCGAAGACGTAAATTATGGGTAGTAATTGCTCCTTCACCAAACACTCGAGAGTCACGTGTCTTTCGGATATGACCTTATAATCGGAGGTCCTGTGTCGCGGCAGGCGATGACAGGTTTAAGAATTCCACTGCTACGGCTGATTTACCTGCATTTCAATATGAGTGAAACATTCTCGACAAGACGTAAAACAACCAATCAGCAATACGTGGCCACAAGGAGGGATGTTCTGGTAGACCCGATGAATGGGTCTTATTAAGGTATCCATCGTGTCCTTCAAGTATGACGGTAAATCTTTTACATGCTGACGGAGATGTAAATCATTGAATTCAAAAGATTTTCTCCTTGGGATGTACACAGTCACCAACTACAGGACTACAGTCTAACATGTGGATTTTTGGCAGTAAATAAAATCATCCTGGTCCACAGTAGTTAGAATAAGGTTGCCACCGATCTCGTCCTTGTATGATTTTTTGGAATGTTTCGGTTGATCTTGGCCGAAAACCTTTGTTGGGGTCAGATCGTGACTTTTTATAATAGCGTTTTCCGAGAGCTGTCAATGAGCTTTTTTAAATCTATGTAAGTACATTGCAATCTCCTACTTTATTCACCATTTAAACCTCTTAGTTGGTTAAGTTTCATACGACATTCTAATGAAGAGGATTGACGATCGTGAAAGACTCGCTAACTTTCTAGTGATTACTCTTTCCACAATTCCATCAAGTCAAGTTCACTGGAAATTTCAACCTCTGAGAACCACAGCCTTTTAGGAACGCGAGAAACTGGATTAAATTTCACACTAGGTCCACCTGGTTCTGCATTGTTCTTGTGTTATCCAGTTGTATCACCTCATACTTTGAAAATTGCCGGGATTTGGATGGCCCTATCACTGCATTCTTGCTATAACTTCCCATACTTTTCAGCGCAAGGACAATCTCTCAGAGCCGAAGACAAATCTCAAACATTATTTGAGACAAACAGGAGAAGATCCTTTCAAGGACATTTCATGAGATGTCACGACGGACCGACAAACCCGACAACCCTCGTCCAGCACCAAAAGAAAACCTCAACGGATCAAATCAGTTTACCAACACTGAATGAGCATGATACAAGACTAGATTTGGATAACCCATACATTTATTAATGATGTGTGCGAAAACATGCTCAGATCTCAACAACCATCGGTCCTCTTAAAATCAGTAAATTGCTAGACGAACACAATCACCGTGGTGTTTTATTTTGACAGACTCAAGATTGGATCAGCAAACGGAAAAACGTTGGATGCAGACTGAAGCTTATTTGCGATCCTCAAAGTACTATCAATAAAGCAACAGACTTCAACCGAGATAAATACTTTCCTGATTCTCGAAGTTCCATCTACTTGTTAATAACACTACACGCGTACGTTTCATAATTATATGGTTTATCCGTTTTTTCATACTAATTAGGTCAACCAACGCTTTACATGCCACTGTCGTGCCAGGATAATTTTTATTTGACTTGACATTATTTGACAAAATCAAAATCTTCATTTCCTGTTATTCTATAATGATTATCCCCCTTAACCTTAGACATGATCAGTATGGGTTACCTACAAATTATTTGACTTCTAGACTGCTAACTAATTCTGTTTTAACACCGGAATTCCACTGTGTTTTCTATTTTTAAACCCCTGCAAACGAAGTTTGAGAAAGAAGGATGAGGGAGGAGGGCGATAGAGCATGCGATATGGGAGTAAGAAGGACAAGAGTAACCGGTACTGAGGAGACGAGGCAGAGAAGAGGAGAGAGAGAGAGAGAGAGAGAGAAGAGAGGAAGATACATAGAGAAATTGTAAAAAGATTGAACTTGATGATTGTGCCTATGTTTGAAAGGCCCTTTACACAAGCAAGTCAAAAAATACTATTTATAAGAAATGATCGTCCTTAGACACAATATATTCCCATTCCGACAACCTGTCCAATGCTCCTTGACTTATCAGTGTTTACTCAGCAATTTCTGTTATGCATGTCAGAGAAACTTTCGCGAGCCAAGTGTCCGACTTCGCTTACTCTAATCTACCCTTGGCTGCATTGAATTACGTCGCCGAATGGAATTGCCATCTAACGACGATGCGATTATCGCTCTTGACACTCGTTGACAAATTGTTTGTTGTTTTTTTATTCTAAGGTGTACAAACTTGTTGCGATTATATCCACCTTATCTTTCGGGCCGTAAATCGGTATTAAAACTTGCTTTTGAATTTAAATGATTCTACTTTGGTTTTATTCGTGCTCAATCAGTATGAATGGCGCAATTTGATGGCTTGCTTGGGAAGTCAAAGCACGGTTAAACTCGAGTAAATCTGCCAAGGGTAGATTAGAGATAAGCGAATCGGATGCTCGCGAAAGTGTCAGAAAATTGCGGCGTTCGGACTTGCTGTATAACAAGAGCCTTAAGGACGAACCCTCCCCACGATCTAGGATTTAGAAGTTATAATAAACCTACATGTACAAATAAACATTAAATTAATCATATTTCTTCTCATCTTGCTTTGGGATATTTTTATTAAGATTTTTCACTAATAGCTCTGAATTCTGCTTCTAATTATAATGAATAATGATTTCCTGTTACATCTGGACCTTGTACTCTCCAAATAAATTTCCATGTTACTCTAAAAGTTTAAATAAAGTTAAACAGTATCTGATTTTGACTTAAAATATAATCCAAATTTTTACTGTCCGACTCAAAATCAAATTGAATTTACTTTTGAACTTAAATATCAAGCAGTCAGTAGTCTTATAGGCCTATATCGAAACCCATTCAAAATAATTTTATAAGTTTGATCGATCAAAAAATAACGTGGCGAATCATTGAATTTTGACATTCCAGGGGAAATAAATTCATTACCACACGGATTTCTGTTATATTCAACATCAAAATCACCCGACTGCAGATTGTGATCGACTCTAGATCATTTTACCTTACTGATTTTCTCAACGGAAACAGCTAACCACAACAATAATTGTTTGTATAATGACGAAAATAGGCATTGTGCCGACGTCGGTGAATTTTCCGTTTCATTTTTTATTCCTTGTTTTACCAATACCCCTTTACAACGAATCGAAAACGAAAGTAGAGCGGTTTGACAACAAAGGTGAGTGTTTACGGGGACGGGGTGATAAATAGGAAATCAAACAATAAGGCAAATCTGCCGAGCAATTCAGGGGCTGGTATCCAACTATATTTAACTTGACATGACTTCCAAAGGAGATAGGGAACCATCACCAGCCCGAATTTACAAATTCAAATTCTTTATTGGCGTA
>CAJDSM010025091.1:4536-29750 GCA_903981925.1 Ostrea lurida | reverse complement strand
TTTATTCCTTATAATTACTCTCTACTTTCATTTCTTTTGGAATTTCCAGTTGTTAAATTAGACGCACTGTATTAATTTGTATTCATACGCGCATGGTTTTATAAATGAAACGCGTTCATGAGGAAATGGCTATTACAATATGTAGATATCAAAGGCAACAACATTTGAAATATGAATATCGTATCGCTCTGTCCTTAGTTGAAACTCGTCACGTGACTGCCGTCTATATTTCTTTAGACGGCAAGTAGCAAAATGTAGGTGGTAAAATGGAGGCCGTTACGTTACGTCTTTCTAGTATTGACACTATCTTTTCACCATACTATGCCGTCTGTGTTTGGTCTTCAACAAAACAAAACACTTATATCGCCTCGCCTCCTATGGACTTGAACAACTCCACAAATTTCCGGAGAGTCAGTAACAGGCCTAATAGTACTCGGTTTGCTACTGACTGTCTACAAAAGTTTGTCGGGTTCTTAAAGTCCACTTCAACAATCCGATTGTAGACAGTCAGTAACAAACCTAAAACAAGCCTTGTTTTGCCGAGTACCAACATGTCTTACATGTAAATATGAATCAGAAAGAAATACCAAAAGACGTACTGGACGCCATGTTGCCATGTAGATTTTGCTACTTGCGGACTACAGTTAGACGGCAATCACGTGATATGTTTTATCCAATGACTAGCGTCATTCGTAGTCCAAGGTAAAGAAGATATACATGTATATACAAAAGTTGATGTTCAATTTTGGATAAAATTACGTATCATTAATGTAGATAGCTCCAATATTTTATGACACTTATCGCCGATTTTACAAGTACATCATGTAGAATATCGTTTTGTAAAGTATAGACAGCAATTCCCACCCATAACTGCACGAATCGATCATGGAATTTCTCTTAAATTTTGAATGGTTAAGGACATCAAGGAGTCGTCATGTAATTTTGAAACAAATGATTAAAATATTGTACATGAAAACACACACACACAGAGTGCCAAAATAAAGGGGCAATACCCAACTGACACTCTGCAAATAGCGCTACTTTGCTACAAAATATATATTTTTTTTGCAAAAAGTAATGATCATGGACTATCGAACAACTATTTAATCTGGGTGATGTCGTGCTGTGGTATTCAGATTAAACTTCTCCACAAGCAAAAAAAAACTTGGGTTAGATTTTTTCGATTTGTCTGACTTTCTTCACCCTTAAAAGATTTTCAAGTCATTCGTATATCGTGAAATTGTTGACAAGGTTGATTTTTGCCCAGCTTTTTAATTTTCAATTGAAACGTAAAACCGTGTTCTATATGTCACCTACCTCATTCTCAAATCATCAAAAATTTGAAAAAATAAACAAGTTTGGTCTCAGTTTGGGAACTTACTCGTGATGAAGAGGCCGCGCTACACGTGTTCCCGTGAACATGGGCATAGTTAAAACAAGTGTATAAGTAAGCGCAGCAGACGGTAAACTGTCGTTCAACGCCTCGCTGGAGGCCTTTGTCATCGTGCTTCACCCAGTGCCGCAGGACTTGTTCCTATAACAGAAAGGAAAATACATGATAAGTATATATTTGAAATCAAATTTCTCAAAAACTGCTTAAAGAAGATATGAATAGATTGATAAAGTAATCATTTATGAACGTTATCAACTTAGTAGCTCGTTCTCTGAATAATTTTTTTCTAGGTCATTACTTAAGTGATGTCACGCCCTTTGAAATAGGTAGTTCACCGTAAGTGCGATTTTGTACACCAAATCATTTCGAACTGATTGTATTTAGTTTGCCGGTCTCAGCAATATCTTGAATAGCTTACATTTATTACTGCTCTGTTTCTCAAACCATTGAACTCAATTTTTGTTTCGATTAACAGTTCATCAGATTTGATGTGTAAAGACCACGTATCATGTCAGATTGGAACAATTGCGTCTGTGTCAAGTATTATACTCGAAGTGAAAGGGGGATCTATTACATTTTGCACTTCTGTTATATACTCACAACGAATTTCTAATCTTCACCACATACGAATGGGTTTCGGTTCCTGTACTACAAGAAATGTTCCATCTTTATTCCCAAACAATGTTCCCCTTTCCGTTATCACTGCTCTCATCTTTACATAAGAATTTCTATCTTACCACATTTACAGATATTTCGTGTTCCTGTGCTACATCAAAAGTTTCTAGTTTTGAACACAACAATGTTTCCTATTCCGTTGTGGTGGTTTCGAGCGTAACGGATAAAAAAGCAACCAAAGCTGCATCCATGTCTCAGGCAGAGTTCTCTGTTGTGTTACCAAGAAGCACAATGTCAAGCCAATCTAAGATAAACAAAACGGGAAATTAATATCCCATACATGAGAGAGAGAGAGAGGGAGGACGTGAGAGTAGAGATTGAGAGAGAGAGAGAGAGAGAGAGAGAGAGAACTGACTTACAATATGGGTTATCACATGAATAAATTGAAACTCCAAGATCCCTGAAAAACAAAAACAAGATAATTAAGATAACATTAAATATTACGATTTTTCTGAAGCATACACCTACTTTAATCGTCACTTAAAACGGAAAAGACCAGTCAATACGAAAATTTGTTCATCCAAATTGAATTTCAATTTTTTACGCTTTAAATAAGAGGCATCCCAGAACGGACCGTATCGCAATGATGTGAATTCCGCCCTATGGACAACCAGGACTGTCTCCATTTGTCTGCCCTAACCAGCTGACCTCCATAACCGCCACTTCCTTGGAAATGGTGGAACGAGTTATCACCAGACCACTTCAGATGCGCTCTACGAAGAACTGGAAAGGAACATGAATGCTGAGGGAATTGTACTCTCTTGCTCGTCTCTCTCTTCCTCCTCTCTCTCTCTCGTCTTCTCTCTTCTCTCGTCTCTCTCTTGTTTGCGGAGTATAAATATGCGGACATGGTTACATAAATGAAAAATGTGAAGACAAAACAAACACGTGAATCACAATTTCATAAGTACTTAACGGAATACAAATTCAAGAGTTAGGCAAACCGGGCCCTAGAATTATACAAGAGTGTGGGATCACGTGCCATAGGAGGAGTAAGCATCCCCTGTTGACCGGTCACATCGCCGTGAGTCCTTTATCTTTATCAGGTAAATGGAGCGACAGTGTATAAAGCACAACCTAACAATTGATATGAAACACGTCAGAAACAGCATGTTGATCCAGAGTGAAGGTTGTATAGGCAAAACTCAGATAGAATAGTTATAACAACCATACAATTCTGCAAAATTTGACTGTTGAAACCCCTGCAAAATCAAAATTGTTGAGTCAGTAGCCTGCTCGATTTTAAAAAACTGACCATTAGGCAGAATCAAGTTTTGCGTATTTGAAATACCATCAGTATGCAGGTGGCCTACATATAACTTATGGTAACGGTTGAGTTCGAGGAAGTGTAATCAATACCGTTTGTCATTAAATTGGAGTTTGTTATTTGGCGTACATGTCACGTTCAATAAAATATCCAAGTAACAAGCAAACGTGAGAAGACTCTGTCCATGTTCTGTTTATTTTCAAGTTCACTGGTGATTATACATCTTCCGCAAGCAAGTTCCGATTCGCTTACTCTAAGAGAAGCGAATCGGACACTTGGGCTTGCGAAAGATGTGTGATATAGAGATTTATATTTTCTTCCTGTAAAATATATACATCTGGCATTCACTTTCTGTTATGTATTCTAATTTATCTCTAAGTTCGTTCTTACTCGCAGGGGTTGGCTTGTCTGGCTCCAATCCCATAGCAGGCTATGTACATATTGTAATGCAGCAGCAGGTCGTTGTTGTCTCCCTGTCGTGACGTCTACAGAATAGTTCTTATCACGATAGACCGTATTCCTTGTCAGCATGGTTCGCTATGCACAAAAGCTGCCTCTGTATGAGTATTTTAAGATGAATTTAGATGTAGTGAATAATAAGTCGTTTCACAAACGTTTACAAAAAGGATAGTCTACATTTTTCCGTCCACGAGATTGGATACAATTATCAAATCCAGCATCTGTTAATTAAATTCTGAGAGACTAATTGATCCTTACTGGTTCGATAGGGCGGATCCTCAAGTGGTGTGGATGGGCAATGGAGACTCCAAGCATTGGTGTTTGGGGGGTAATTCCACGGTTTTTCCTCATTAGTTCCAAAATTAGCTGGTTCGTTCATATCCTAATTTAACAATCGTTTTAGAGAATCAAGTGTCTTGAATTTATTTTTTATGTAAGTGTTGTTCTTAGGATAAAAATGAACTACGAGTATTTAATGAAAAATTAATGACTTTGTAATTACACCCCGTTTCTTTCCTCACGATTAATGGCGACTTATGACTTACAATCCATAAACCGTCCATAACCAGCCTATTTTGCCGATGATCCTTTATAAGTTCTTTCCAAACATTCTGAGTTGCCGTCTTGAAAAAGTCTGGAAACACGGCTTGTCCGTTGGGCCACACCTAAATTATAAATTTATCATTTACTTTCCGCCGGCCTTAGTAGGCTGAATACTGCGGTTGCTCTATCTCATAATCTGATATTTGTTGAATGTGATGTGAAACGCGTTCCGGGAAGCGACTGCGTGCAAGAGTGTGGAGGGTTACCTATCTAGGGAAGCACCTTGGTATATCGATCCATTAGAATACTATTGCAACACTATAGTTATAACCACAACTAAATCGAAACTGACTGGGCTGATGAGGTGTTGCAATAGCTAAGTACATAAGAATATCGTCGTAATCTTAAAATGTGCATTTCCATCGCAAAGTTAAAATTTGGTAATATGGAGGCAACACCTCATCTGAATGCACTCTTTACAGAAGTGGACAAGTATAGCTTAAGTCCACTTAGGCTATACCTATCCAATATTCTAAACAGAACCGTAGTGAGGGTGCATTTTCTCGTGCTTATTATAACAAAAAACATTAAAATCATATTTATAAATGTTTCATTCCAGCTTAATTCCTTTTAACTTTAATACCGAGATTTGTCGTTTCGAAGCCCCATCTCTGGATTACAAATCCAGCGTTCTAAGACCTGTAACACATTGTCATTGTTTATATAGGAGATATGTTCAAAAAATACTTACGTATCCCAGTAACGCCCCTGTAGGATCTTTGTACTTTTGATCTCCAGGCGCGTCACGCCACATCACGGCGCCCCTCACGTCCTCAGTTTTCTGTTATGGGTTCCATGACGATGGGTCGGTGCTCAGTGGTCCTGGGAGCATATTGAGAAGATGCGAGTAATTTACATAAATCAACACAAAATAAGTTCCTTTCGATTCTTCAGAAAAAGAATACATGTATGTGGCAAAAAGGTGAACAATTTAGAAAACATTCAAATGGTTGATTGATTGATTGATTATTTGTTGTTTTTCGTCCCGTCGAGAATATTTCACTCATATTGAGACGTCACCATTCCCGATGAAGGACTGCAAATTTAGACCTATGCTTAGCACTCATGGCTTTTAGCAGTGAGGGTTCTTTTGCGTGCCACACATGCTGCGACACGGGACCTCCGTTTTTAAGATCATATCCGAAAGACCCGTGATTCTTACTTCTAAATGCCGAGCTCCTGCCGAAGAAGCAATCACATCTTAAGCGCGACCGGGTGCGAGCAATGGGGCACGAAACGCACGACCTCCCAATCACGAGGCCAAAAACTGAGCCACCAAACAAATTATATAATTTTCTTAGTTGTGTAACTTTCTAAGCAACTGGTATAATTCAAAACGAATTTACATGTGCTTTTAAATGTATTTTCACACTATTTTACGGACAAAATCATTTCTACAAGAAAACAACAAAAATCGTTTGTTCATGGGTGTTGTGTAGGTCTCTCTGTCTTCATGAATGCTATACAAACATTAGGATTCCTTGTCACATAGACATCAACATTAGGAGCTACGATGAACAGACGCGATGAGAGTTCCTTCCCTGCCAGATTCGAACTTCCAGTCTATAAGGTTCATGTCAAATCAATATCTCACAGAGCTCTCGGCATGCATGCATTTTCGCCGGTACATGTAAAACTTAAATGAAGTATCAAATCTGCATGTTTTGTAAATATACTTGATAAATTGTGATAAGGACACTTGACATTAAATACATTTATCACATTGTCTTACAGTTTTGGGGTCTTTTCAAACAAAAATTCTCAATAATGGTTTGCGCATACAAGAGTTGTTAAGAAAACATTTCGGGGGATATCATCTGAAAGATCAAAGTCTCTAACACATCTTGTCTTTTGTTAAGAAGGGGTAGGTTGGCAATAAAACTTAAAAGCATTGGGGGGGGGGGTTGTTGTTGTTTGTTTTACATCCAAGTCGAGATTTTTTTAACTCATATCCAAACATCACCACCTGCTAGCGAATGCCAAAACTTAGACCTATGCCTGCCGTGACACAGGACCTCTGTTTTATGCATGGTCTCATCGGAAAGACCTACAGCACTCTCTTCTAATTCCGAAGGAGTCACTACCTATCTTTGCATTAGACGCTATATACTTGTAAGTGTACGTGTGTCAAGACTTCCCAGTTACGAAGAGAGCATTATAAGCACTGACAAACCCGACTAGTACAAAGAAGTATAATATTAGTATGCCTACGAAAACTGCCACAGAAGTATGTTTGATAATGTTTTGGGATGGGAAACTTTGAAATGTTCTTTTTTAAAAATCAGCGAATTGAGCGAACCAGATGTGCAATAACCTTTTTAAAAGGTCAACGAATTTTGTACTGATACATGTTACAATTTACTTTTTAAAGTATTAATATATCGCTTTCGTTCTTAAGAAAAAGATTTTCAGCTTGACTTAGTTTAGACTGTTATAGATATATTTTTTCACAAGACATTGCATGCTGGTCAATCAATTTTATCAGCTAGCAACCATGGAGTAGCACAACTTTTAAAATACATGTACATGAAGTAAGTATTTGTGTCAATTTTATTTCAATTTCAGCGTGACTGAACAGGCAAAGATTTTGTTTCGGATTTCCAACATTTTGGTTTGAGCATCACTGAAGAGATATAATTTGTCGAAATGCGCATCTGGGGCATCAGAATTGGTACCGTATAAGATATAAACCTACACAGTGTAAAATAGTATGAGAAACGCTTGAGTAGGATTCCTCTTACCAGTATGATTACTGTCCGCATTCCCTGGCCTCGTAACTCATCAAAATATTCCTTGAGTCCTTTAAAGTTGACCTGATCGATTGTGAAATCCTTTTGCTCCTCCATATGGTCTATATCGGCATATTGTACATCCTGGAAATGTATGTTTCTTCGGTGACGTAGAAATCAAATAAGTTTCAAATACTAGTACACAGGATATATCCATTCAGTGCAAAAAAGCTCTTAACATGATATTGTCACAAAATCAGTGAACAAGAGATATAACTTTGAGTGTCAGAGGAGATATATATCAGTTAATGCGCGCAATGACTGAATATTGCTTTTTTAATCTGAATTAATAATATTGATGTACATTAATAATATTATACCATGCAATCCTGTTACAGAAAAAAAATATGGTCCACCAGCTTTAGAAATAAAAACCACTTACCAACGGAATACTGGCGTTTCTCGTCCTCTCTACCGCCTCCTTCATGGTCTGTAGATTGTTATAACCATATCTACACAGCTGGAACCCAAGGGACCAATACGGGGGCAGGAACGGGCGCCCCACTGCCTGAAATGGAGGAAAAGGGTTTGTAGAATGAACTTTACGCGAGTACTTACTCCGAGGGATCCTCATTTAAAAAAAAATACATGTAGTTGAATATCAATACCTAAAATATACTCTATCAAAATTATACTGGGAAAGTAGACCTACAAGTATGCATACCCCTTTTTTACTACGAAAGTACATGTACTTAGTGGAGATTCTTTACTAATTCCAGACCCTGACCTTTGTGTACTGTTGAATGACATTTTCAGGCGTTGGTCCCAAAAAGATGTAGAAATCCAAAACTCCGCCAATAGTTCTGTAGGTCAACATCGGGAGCGGTGTGAATGCATAATCTGGCAAATATTATAGTATATACATGTATTTGATTTTGCAATACATATAATTCAAAATATGCTATGTGCAAGACACACTGGATTATCAAGACAGTTAAAAAATTACAATGTCAGAAAGGTTGAAAATGGAAATGAAAAGATGTAGGGGTTCTGCAAGGTGGGTATTTAAGATCACGTTTCTTTACCTTGTGCATTACTGTTCAGCAGCAAAACCCCGTGCGTATTCCCATCTTCTTCAACACACGTGTAGAATGGGTGGACCCCGTATAGATTAAAGTGGTGCTGAAAATTATTTTGCTTGTATCAAAATAATGTTGAAGGTACCTTGCGCATGGCCAGATTCAGCCTTCCGCGAATATCATAAAAACAATAGCTACATGTATCAACCAATGTATTCGGTGGGTCATTAAAGATGTTCTTTTATCAAAAATTTCCACTTACTCTAGTAAAATATCACTATTTGTGACACACTTTAAATTATGTATTTTAAAGATCGACTGAAACTTTTCTGGATGATTGAAAAGCTTTTCTGAATACTACCTGTGTTGCATAATGTAACGATATCTATATGGAGTCGCAACGTATTCGTTACAGATTCGTTATAGATTCACTGAATGAAATATCCGTTTTCAAATCTTTTTCACCAAAAAAAAAAATCGTCAATGTCAGACAAGCGTGGAATGAATTTTTTTTTTAATAGTTTGCTTGTTTTCTTGCAGTGCAAATACTGTAAATCAATATACTTCAAAGGGGAATTACAATGTTTCACATAAATCATACTGTCATTTCGATAACACATGTACAATAAAACACATCGACGAGTCGTTCTTGATAGCAAGTAGGCCTAAAATATTTTATGAAGTAAGAAAGAGGGAGATAAAGGTAACTAACGATTCCCGATGTTCCCTGGTCACGTGAGAACATTGGCCACTGTTGGTTGTTCATGTTGTGCTTGAAGGACTGGTGGACATTCTCTCCAAATCCATACACGTTCGTACTAGGAAGCCGAGTGGAAAACTGTAGGAACTGATTAGTTAAAGTAAGGCCACCAACTGAAGTGTCCAGTCTACCAAAAAAAAGGAGAAAGAGAGCATGTAAAGGCAAAGATAACGAACAGTGATCAATCTCGTAAGTCCTTAATAGAATACAAACACAAGAGTTGGGCAAACACGGATCCCTGGGCACACCAGAGGTGGGATCAGGTGCCTTGGAGGAGTAAGCATCCCCTGTTGACCGGTTACACCTGCCGTGAGCCCATAGTCTTGATCAGGTGCTATATATCGAAATGTCGAATTTTAAAAAAGGCCACCGGTAGAGAATACATTTTATATCTTTGAAAGGAAAAAATTGTATGCCACGATGAATCAAAATCGTGCGATACATGAAGTGGACCAAAAATCGAGACCGGGTAACTTAAAAAAAAAAGATATTTGTAAATCTAAAATGAACACATTGCCTTTGTTAAGATAATACCCAAACCATTCAAAATTCGTATGCAAAATTTCATTTACATGCATATATATTTCATAAATAATCTTATATTTAATGATATTAATTTATCTAACAACAAGAAAATTACTTACAACACTGTGCCCGTGGATTTCCTGATCACTTTGAAAGCAAACTTTTCTTTGTCCACGATCTGGAACTCGTATTTGGGGTCTCTAGCTTTCTGAGGTGGAATGTTGATGTTCAGGGGAACGTTGTATCGTTTCGATTTGGCGTCATCAAACTACAGATTGAATATTGTAAAACATTGGGGATTATATGCCATTGTAGGGTTGTCATTTGCTGAATGTTCATTTTAATGAATTCAAAAATTCTTTGCTTAAAGTCAGTGCATACAGGTCATTGGTATGTATCGGAGCCCCAAAACCAACAAATAATCGAGTGGCAGGGGTAGATAAGATAATATGTGTGTTCCTTGCACTTACTTTTGAGAAGTATCATTTCGGACTTGCAAAGCAGTTTTGACCTCTACTGCAAAAACACACTTTGCTTAACCACATTAAAATACTCCTGGACTTCATTCTATCAATTACTGTATTCGCATGAATATTGCAAACTTTATAAAGAATGACAACTAAGACTGGGTTAATAAACTTGGACTATCTCGGGATTTTGTGTCACAGTATGATAAATATTCAAATTTTATCGGGTTGTGTGAAAATCAACAGTGACTCTATCTAAAATTGAACTCTATCTAAACATTAAAAGTCTACCCTGATCGAACAGAAGAACGTAAAAGAGAAATTCTAAGACAAAGTAATACTAGAACCTAGGTTTCCCATATAGCCACAAGACAAAATGAATATCTACCCAGACATAGATAAGACAAAATGAATATCTACCCATACAGACAGAAGAAAAAATGAATATCTTGTCTACCGAGACAGACAGAAGACAAAGTGAAACTACCCAGACATACATAAGACAAAGTGAACCTACCCAGACAGACACAAGACAAAGTTGAAACTACCCAGACAGACAACAAGACAAAATGAAAACTACCCAGACAGACACAAGAACAAAGTGAAACTACCCAGACACGACACAAGACAAAAATGAAACTACCCAGGACAGACCCACAGACAAAGTGAAACTACCCAGACAGACACAAGACAAAGTGATACTACCCAGACAGACACAAGACAAAGAAAAACTACCCAGACAGACACAAGACAAAGTGACCTACCCAGACAGACACAAGACAAAATTGAAACTACCCAGACAGACACAAGACAAAATGAAACTACCCAGACAAGACACAAGACAAAGTGAAAACCTACCCAGACAGATACAAGACAAAATGAAACTACCCAGACAGACACAAGGACAAAATGAAACTACCCAGACAAGACACAAGACAAAGTGAAACCTACCCTGACAGACACAAGACAACAATGAAACTACCCAGACCAGACACAAGACAAAATGAAACTTACCCAGACAGACACAAGACAAAGTGAAACTACCTAGACAGAAAAATCTACCAAGATAGACACAAGGCAAAGTAAAACACTACCCAGACAGACACGTAAAAGACAAAGCGAAACTACCCGGATAGACACAAGACAATGTGAAACTACCCAGACACAGATGTTGCAGTATCATATTATTGGTCTTGTGTATCGGAAGTGTAACATCTAAATTTAATGTGTTGGTACACTATATTTTGTTATGACATAGACACGTAGCCATGCTACACACATCATTTATGTAAATTTGGCGGATATACTTAGCTAAGACACACATTGACTTTTTTCTTAATAAAAGATCTGCATTTTTTTGTTGATAGAATTGAATAGAAAGATGATTATGTATTTGGCTTTTTATTGAGGCGTGTGTACCATATGTTTTTATTTTATTATCATTAGTTGTAATAAGAATCGCGTGAGAAACTGAACAGGCAGGAGTGGAGGAGCACCAGAAGACGTCGTATCTGTTGTAGTCTCCCGAGAAAGGTCTCTCTCGGAGACTTTATTAGGGCTCTTTTTTAGTATGTGTAGATTGAGAATGATCATCCAGTGAAAAGTGACATGTTATAAATGATGTGTGAAAAAATTATCTTATTCTTTATACCTCTCTGTGCCGAACACTAAGGCGCATCAGTTGAGAAGCTGGAATCTGATGTCAAAATGATCGTGAAGACGTATGGCATCGATCAACCAGGACGTGGGCTTTGGATGGTATAAGGCGAGGAAAAATTAAAGAAATTAGAACTATATATACCGTTCAGAATTTATCATTGCTGTTAGCAATGTATTATGAGATACGATTCAATGACTGGTTGGCACTGTAATTTTATATTTTGCGATCTGTGTTAGGCGCCCCACCTATACTTTGGGCTTACTCTAATGAACTGGACCATAAGAGTTCAAAGAGTCGTTTTAGCAAACTTGACGAGAGAGTCCTAGACATAAGGTTCAAGGTTGCACCTCTCTATACAATACATGTACTTGTGTGGAAACATCACCTTCACATAGTGGTTCTCCTTACAATGTCACTAAAGAGATAATCTATGACCTTAGATGTGTAGGTAATCTATACGAGTGATGACACGCATGATGCACAAGAAGAACATCTTTGGTGAATCATTTAATTCATAATCTATCAATGACACCATAACTAACATACTCCAGTAAAAGAAAATATCGATGTTGTGCTCTTATATACCCAGATTCAGGAATCTATAATTAGAGGATATAAGAAGGGGTCATATGTATCCTCAGTGAGCACTGCTCATTAGTTTCGGTCTCTGTAATTTTTCACGACTTCTTATTGATAACTACCGTGACTTTCGATATATTATTATTCCAAATTAAAGTATGTTGCATCTCTAAATAGTGAACATAGAGAGCGCAACATAATGTTAAAGCGAGTAATATAGCCCACGAAGGTCGGTAAATCTGCCTGTAATAATGGTAAATATCTCAGATGCTATGCAAATATATATGCACCTATAGAAAATATTAAATTTTTCTGCTAAAATGGATTCAGCCCATCAAATATTGATACCTAGTATCTGAGTAAACAAGAGATATGATTTTTGGAGTTTTAACTATTGGTGTTCAGTAGGGATATATAAATGTCTCAGTCTAAACATCGACGCTCGAATCCTCCAGCTAAAATAGGAACTTGGCCACATGTATATTGTCTACTTATTAAATCTGACACACATCTGAATTTTTATATGTAGTGATAATAATTAAAAATATTGTGTATAACAGAGCACAGGCTTGACTCAATTTTAATTTTTTTGTCATAATTAAATATTATGATGCAAGGAAGGTTACAGTAATTTTTATAACATGCTTGGCTCTAACAAATTTCGGCACTTTACTAATTTTTGTGTCTAATTTGTCTTGGAGTCTAACATGCAAAAATATTTTCAACAGCATAAAATGAATCTATGCTCAATTGATGATCCCTACTCTTATGATGATGGCTCAAACTTCAAATCAGTATTTTTCAGAGAAATCATATATAAACAACCCCCAACTTTAATTCACCTCTAATGGCAGGATCCCTCACAACACGCTGTTTCTGCTAAGGCGATTTCTTATCAGTCCGCTCTTGGGTGCTTTTCTCACAACATTGCTCACGGTTCCGGACGGTCTCGAGTCCTCATGTGAAAGCGCGTAATGTCCAACATAATTGCTATTAATTAGTAAAAATTTGACATTTTTTCAAACCAAGCGAGAACCCCGTCTTTTCCCACCGAACAAATAGATTTTATCGGATACTAAATCACATTGGCTTGTGACATTTCCATCTAGGCATCGAAATATCCCTAAAAAGTCATGAGCGTTAGATTCGTTTCGGGTGAAATCATTAGGCGCTCCCCAATGTAATTTTGTTAGATAGATAGGTGAAGGTGATAGTTCGTGCGAACCTACACTGAGTATGCCTAGATAAAGTAGCGGCAATATAGTGTTTTTTGGAGAATCCCATCTCTATATATTTACAAAATAATGTATATCTCTGGCGCAGCGAGGGTATATTCGGGATATAATTGTTGAAAGAACCACCGAATATAGTCGAATAGTGAAATCGTCATTAATATATATATAATGAGTGGACGTTCACAAACGTTACGCCACAAACATCGGATCATCTTGCCCAGATGTATTACTATGTAATCCATCGTACTTTGGAGTAACGTGTGCCACTTTGCGTGTGCCCATAACGAACTTTATAGGCGTCCGTATCCTTAACAACAGCGCAATAACGCACTGTAGATGGCGGCGATCATCAATACTGCTCGGTAGCCAACATGCGTATGGCACTTTGGGCATGACAACCTCATCAACTTTCGGCGCGAATTCATCAACCTTTGGATTCTTGATTCTACTTATATAGCTCTTGACTTGTGGTTGTCTAATTTCGCATAATGAAATGAACTATAATAATTGTGTACCATATGTATCATATTATAGTTAGGATACTGATTCTTTATATTATCACTTAATATATATTACTGTGCATGTGGTAGTGTGTGCTCGTGTATGAATCACTAATCTAGGGTACTTCCTTTGTGTACTGTTGAGATAATTCGCTCTATTTCACTGTCCAAGCCCGGGTGCGGGATATGTGGTCCACCCTACAAAGAGACTACCGATCGTAGAAATCGCCACGCGCCTAGCGTCGAACTGTCAATTTAGAACATGAAAACCTTCCCTTTTTGGGAAGGATTCCGTGTGGCCGAGATGTCTACCGCGCGCTGGGGTCACGTCGCCCGCAGACTGGTCGTGGTTAGGGGTAGCCACCGCATACGGCGACCGGCGGTGACTATGGGCGTGAAAATAAACTTTTCGAGTAACATATGTACCATATAGTTTGATTTTTATAATATGTTAAATGTAGCCTGATACTAATGTTATTTGATTGTATCCTAGAGATTCACACTCTCTAGGTTAAGTGTTCTACATTGTATGTTGTATGTTTTTGCTTTTAGTAGTACCAAATACTATAATATATTATTCATAATATACAATATATGCCTCTAATGATGCTCAATAGACGATCGCATTTCATCATATAAATATATCTTAATCTCTGAACAAGAGCGACTGTGTGAGATTGCCTCAGCTGCGTTAGAAGCGCTTATGGATCATGATAGACGACTCCTTATCCTTTGAGGAAGATCTCATAATAGAGACATGGGTTCAGTATACGTGAGTCTAGCACTGTCGCCTGAGTTTCGAACAGATAATAGTGTTTGGCTAAGAGTGGAACTGAGATGGGAGGCTCGTGAGTATCGCGACTGTTCGACGCCACACCTGGGCTCGGGAGATTTGATCAGAATCACGCGTTTATTTACCAATTTTGTGTCAGCAATCTAGTTATAGCTTATTATTTCGTGCTGTAAAGATTATTTACGTTTATATATATACAGCAATACCTATTCCCTCAGGGTTCGCGGACTCCTTAATACGATATATCGTTCCGTCTGTTAGCAACGCAGACAATCACGTAATGATGTTTAATCCCGAATGGGGTAGATGACCAAATATATCATTATAAGGCGCGTTCGACACTAACGCTAGTCCGTGTAAGCACCGGAGCGTAAGTTAAAATTAGTTGGGGTCGCTCTGACTACCAAAGAATATTCTAATTTTTTTATAGCCTTGGGGTTGACACTCAAAACCTAACATGCTGAAGTCGGGTATCAGGCCGAGGCTAGTAATTTGTCCGGACTACCAAAATATCATTTTGCTCAATTAAGGTGCACACAAACAGATTTCTATTTTATATGTGTCTCAGACATTATTTACTGCGCAAATGCGACAACGTATATAATTTATGACAATACACAGATTTATGTCTTTGACAAAAATTTGTCTATCCGGGGAAGAACCCCCCGCGACCCCCACCAAAGCCAACGTGGAGGGGGCAAGTCCTCTCTCCGCACTCTCTCCCCCTTGGTCGCTTCGCGACCTCGGCCTGCTGCCGGACTATTCTTCAAATCGTATCATCGGCGGATCACTGGAATCGTGATGTTGTCATTTTGGATTCTTTTAGTCTTAATTATAATTTCTCTCTTACTTACTTTTGGCTTAGTGAAATAATTCACTATTTGTGCATCACCCTTGTAAATTGTACTTTTTAAGATCGCGCTGAACTTTCTGGATGAATTGAAAATGCTTTTTGCTGTAATTACGACCCTCACCTGTGTCTGCAATAACCTCCTCACGCTTTCTCGATCGAAAAAATTCATGAAAAAATGAGAGTACGTCTAGCGAAACGTAATGAACAGTTTACTTAAAATAAGTGATTTCCACCACACGTCGGTGAATCTCAGTTCATATGACTTATTTATAGATACTTTTAGCATAAGTGATTTTTCAAAATGCACTGAATCTACTGTGTGAGATAATAAACATATTATTTACTCGTACATTTATTTTACCATATCATTTCCTTTTGATATCTACCATATATGTGATATGCTCAATAAAATTACTTTACATACGTTCACAACTATGTCCATTGCAGATTACCTAAAATCGCGCTTGGTCGAAATTCGCCGCAAGATATCGACTAGGACACTAGTTCTTATAATATTTATTATAGTTTGAGAAGTGTGCAAGCCTTATTGTGTTGGATAACATTCGTGTCAAATTAGGCAACTAAAAGAACTAACATAATGTATTATAATGAATATTTAACTCTACAGAAAGAGTTGGCACATTAAGATCGAACAAGGCCACGTATGGGTTGTCTCACCATTAAATTTTCCAATAAATATTGTTCAAGCTATCTATAAGTCTTCGAAAAATATATAAACATACCAACACATGTTCACCCACCCCCCCCCCCTTTAAACACCGTCGGAAAAACGAATAGGACTGTTACTGTGTTAAATCATCTTTTCCGAGTGTTAGAAAATCCGATCAGACCGCCACATCTATCGAAACAAAGAGCACAAAAAGCATGCCGTTGATCGAGCGCTATAAATTATTATCTCCTTTTTTATTTAATGTGATAGTTAAATGCAACTATAAGTCCAACTACGGCGAGATCTAACACAGTGCACACACCGTAAACTCACGGTGTCAGCGACATATGTACGCGGCCTAGACGTTCAGCACCGATCGTAGGACACATCTTCGGCGTCGAAGACTAGTTGCGGATTTTCGCTCATTCCACTGAATACAGTGTAGACTTTGATGTAGACATGGTAGAACACCAAATTTTCTCTCACTGCTCAATAGCTTCACGATCCACCTCCCATATAGCACGTTTTCTCGTAAGGAAGGTATACAAATAAGTCCTGATCCAGGGTCGAGTGGTACAATATAACTGCTGGCACCTGTAATTCTTAAATGGTTCAATACAAATGAGGATGAAGAGAGTGAAGAAAAACACCTCGCGTCAATCCCGTAATCACGTCATCACTTTGAAATGTTGTATCGCACATGATACTTTTACATCACACAAAAATAAATGGAGTAAAACTAATGGAAGCGATAATGTCGTGTTCAATATAATGTGCGTCATTTCATTCGTACATTTTAAACGCGAATCAATACGTCTTATGATCTTGATAACATTGCGATCTCGTTCAGCGGGTTCATTGATTTTTTAACAATTTCCCACAAACTTATTGTTAGTATAGCGGCCGTATGCTAACGTTAACGATGTAATCTCGGCCTCAGGTAAACAAAAGACGAGTTTTGAAATCGTTATTCATTCGCTCTAGTCTGGATGAAATATGTAACTAAAAAAGAATCTCCGCATAGGTTTGGTGGTTTGAATATGATAGAATATAATCGCAAATTCGTTGTGTGGTTTTTCTATCCCCGGGAATACGCACCAAGGGGAACTTCGTCGCCGCATAGAAAACACACAATCTCGTTGGGAGTAATCGATGCAATCAAAACTAAACATACCGAGGCCCAGATACTGATATAATGGTATCACATATTTGGGTATCCCTCATTAGTGCCAGCTTTGTGTGATCACTTTTAGGTAGTGCAGTTATAATTTTCTCACTAGTCACCTGAGTATGTATTCTAACGCCGCTTGACGAAATTCCATAAATTCGATACGCCTTTAGTTCTAGAATAAATACGGTTTATCGAATGGAAGTTCGCGCACCTGCCGTATAGGTGAAGAGTACACATTCTTTAAAAAGTTTTGAAAAGAACAATTACAATGTGTCTTAGCTCTGCACTTATATAGAATTGCCTAAGATATTGTAAAGGCGCGCAGAATTGCGCTTCACATTTCTCTATAAATAATAAAAGTGTCTTGAAAGCTCAAATAGTAACATGATAAGAGAATACCTATCCCTCACCCTACTCTCCCCTCTCGATTCCGTTCGGGAAACATGAAAATATGATCGATAGCCTCGGGTGCTAATCCGTCGCTCCGTAGTGTTAGAAATCGAATAAGCAGTCACGATCGTAATGAAACAAGAAAAATATGCACCTGAAGCTCGGCGTAGTCACGTAATTTACTCCTTTTATTAATGCGACAATAAGAAATCAACTTGTACGCATCATCATCCATGCCACCGAACTCACGGTAAGGCCTAACTGACATCTACATCTCTGCTCAACAAAGCGATTCAAGCAGCGAAATACAAATATGTAGTAGAAACCCCAATATCTACAATCACACATAATATAGAATGTTCTTCACGGATATACACTCACTGTTTACAAGGAAGAATAAATACAACAAATTGAGCCTGTATCTATGTGGTTCCAGAAGTAGGATACTATAACTCCATTCCACTCGCAACCCAAGATGGAGAGAAGAAAAACAACATCGCGCTCCATCGTATAGCCAAGACCTTATCACTCGATGTATGACTTAGATTATTATTGGGACAGCAAAATTTTTACTATGTAGTATAGCATCTAATGAAACATTAGTTACTATTTTTTTTTCTCTTTCATAATTAACTAAATAATCTCTTTCTATGAATTTTAAACATTCGCGTACTTGTTCAGTAAGTTTTTTTGATTATGTCAGGCGTTGTCTATGTATTATCGTAAATACGTATGTAATACCAATCGGCCTAAGGATAAATCATAAACTGGAATTTTACATGACTAAATCGTTTATTTGCTATTCAACCGCTTAAGTCTGGGATGAATATGTGATAAAAGATGAATCTCCCGGATGGATTTTTCTGCTCGGTGTTATGATATGACATGAGTTATTCCAACTCGTTGTTAAGTGTTTTTCTCAATCACTGTAGCCTTTGCGCGTAGGTGTAGTAGAACTACACACAACTCGCTTGGATACATCATCATATCAAACGCACAAACGCATCACCTGTGTGTAGAACGGAACCTAGGGTAATCGAGGTGTCGTTTTCCCTCGGAGGTCTTCCATAGATGGCCGTTATCTAGGGGGTCATGTACCGACCTCTTGCTATAGATATTTTTACTTAGAGTTATTTATACAAATATGATGGACTTGGTATTTCGAAAATGGAGTTGATATTGTAATGGTTGTGGAGACGAGAACGAAGGTAATATTATTTTACCGAAAATACACATTATCAGTATATTCCGGCGATAAGCGGGATAGAAAAATTGACCATGTCATTAGGGACGCAAGTTCACGATCTTAAGTGGTGACGAAATTTTAGTATGCATGTTTAAGCGAATAAATACTTATGCAATAAAATGAAGTAAATAATGAATGGCTCGCGTTTACTAAGATTGTTTGAACGCAATAGGTAGACTCAAATTAGTTCTCCCTAGATGTTGAGCGGTATTAAGATGTATTAAAAATATATTGTCTGTTTTCGAATTAACCACAAATAATGATTTGGTGTTGAACTGAAATCAACCCGTGGAATTGGGGAATATTTTTTGAATGCTATAAGTTGAAAGAATTGTTCATTGTTGGAAAAATCGTTGAAAAAGTGGCAACAATCTTAAGCATGAAATAGTTTATGGTTTATAAACTGTATATGTTTAATTTTATATTCATAAGACAAATTCTTTGCTTCAAAGTCAGTGCCTGATCAACCTATGGTCAATGTTGTGCGATGTGTTTGATGTTTAAACAAGTGTTAAATATTTAGATCGAATATAGCCAAGAATTTTGAGGTAGAAAGTTCAGTTTTCCATGTACACAAAAAAAGTTGAGGAAAACTCGCACATACCAATGCATCTATGTAGCATAAAAATCTTTATTGTTGATGACGAAATATTCACGTGAGTATGTTGTGCAAACATAGGAAGGAATTCTATACACGCACTTGTATATTAAATCATGATATCTCGTGTTCTCTGCCAAAACCACGCAACTATACATACTATATAAATGTGAAGACAGTCTATAAAAAATAATCAGTGGTAGAGGGAGGTGGTGGCAGTAGAAGGCACTCTATGTTTTGTTTGTACACCACTGTTCAAATGAAATGATTACCGGAATACTCGAAAGATGTGCTGTCTCTTTAGTTTGGCCTATGGAATGTTCGCAAAATGAAAAAGTTTGCACGAATTTAGATTAATCTTAACCCTAAACTAATGTAAAAATCATATCTTCTTCTTTTTAGATGCATTGTTTACAATTGTCTCGTATAGTATCAATTACGTGTAAGTGCCCTATTTTTCTCATCTTCAGCTTAGAAACTTAATGAATTAATTTTGTCACCTTGGGAATAAAGGGAATAAATCTCGTGTAGAATCAAAACCAAATTAATATTCGAATCTCGCATAATGATGGTTCATCTGTGCTCTAAAATAGATTCAAACGAATATCAAATTGTACTCTTATTTTCGTGGTAATATAATTGTTACAATATTCCACGTTGAGAGCATGTGCAGGGTTACGTACCCGAGTAGGGTTTTGTCAATGGTACTCACACGTTTGATGATAATTTAAATGACGGCAGAACTAAAATAGTGACATGCTTAGTCCTATGTTGGGGTTGTGGTACTGCGAAAATGCCGATCTAAGCCCCGTGTCGCAGCAGGTGTGACGGTACGATAAAGTATTCAGTAAACTATGCCTACGTATAAAAAATATAATCTGAATTAGCTCTCTATACGTCCTTTTCTAAATGTTTCAGTTCTAAGGTCGGTATTTTACTATAAGTCCTCCCTAGTAGTATTCCACTTAGAGTGGATAAAGTATGATTGGTCTTAATCAGGAAGATATTATAAACTAATTTACTGGAAATCACACGCAAGTGAGAAAGAGGATTTTAATTTGACCGGTATAAAAGTAGTGAAAAAACTCTTTTGATGGATAATAATCCGTCTCGACAAATTGGATAATCGTTCAACGACACGAATGAAAAAATTAGTTGAATATTCTATCTAACTGCGTTAAACATGTATATTTTCTTAATTTACTAGTGACAACATTGGTTGTGACAAGTTGATAAATATTGTTTTTCATACACACAACGTGTTCTTATTATTAATCGAACAAATACGGACCGCAAGAATATATAAGAGGTTGGAAAATATTCTCGGTTTTCATGTAGAGAAGAGCTTGAGGCAGAGATAGAGACGATCACTTGGTATGGCATAAACATTCATCTTATTGATTTGCTCGATCGAAAAATATTGCACAATAATATTAGTGATTCGACAAATACAATGAAGTGAATTACCCACAGACAGACACAAGACAAAGTGAAAACTACCAGAACAAGGACACAAAGACAAATGAAACTACCCAGACAATTTTTATATGAAATACTATCTCGCACAAAACCAACAAAAACAACATAGTAAATAAAAAAGTAAATGCATCTAACAAAATCAAAAGTGGAAGGGGGGGGGGGCTAGTAGAAAGCATTATTTGTATTCTCCAGCCGTTCAACTGAAATGATACCGAAGTACGAAGATGTGTTGTCTCTTTTCGTTTGGCCTCTGGACTGTTCCACCCACCGAAATAAAGTTGACCAAGAATCAAATGAGCACATTTTTAAAGATGTTCATGTCCGATGTAGGGTAATGCCCATTTTCAAACCTATCACGTTAACAAAACATTTTGAAATACTATTTATCACCTTGGGCAGAATAAACGGGCAATAATCGTGAGAACAAGTGAATCACTCTTAATTCCCAAATTGCATACATAGAGGACTACAGGAGCATAATTTATGTGCTACTTCTAATAATTCGAAACATACGAAAAATCCAAGAAACCAATTGGCTAAACCTTAATCCTTCAGTTCAACAGTTCATCAGACAAAGTGACCTACCCAGAAGATACTCATAGAGAACTGAATATACTGACAGTTGGCGCATCAAAGGGTTAGAATAGGTCCTCAGTACCAGACAGACACCTTCGCAAATTTAAAGGAGAACAAGATCTAGAAAAATCGGGACAGCTAGTCCTGTGGGTGTATACTGCTAGAAACAAACCGACGATGCCAAGACACCGGGATACGCCAGAAGGTCGTCGGAACAACGAATTGAAGAACAGATACATGCGCTACACAACGGCCAATAATAGTGCCGAGTAGTAAATTAACGCACATAACCGCGCTAAATTTTCAGCACACAAGCGCTTAATACACCAGAGGTAGAGCAGAAACTATTACGCATGAGATACTATCGATCCACGACACGCCACCACACATCCCCCATATATCTATTTCACATGCACACTACTAATGTATCATCGTCGCTTAGACGAACGCTAGGAAGAGGGCGGCACTGGTTTGTAATCTACCTCAGAACTGAGTGAAAAAATTCTCAGAAGTAGCAGATCGTGAAAACACAACTAATTACTAGATTCAAACTTCTAATGTCATGAAATCTACCAACATACCAGCACTGGAATAGACAATGATACAATGACTAAACGTCTATGCACTAAACATGATACACAAGAACTATCAGTAGAATAAATTGAAAACTAGGCCTACTCACTAAGATCAGTCTTATAGCGATGAAGGTAAAAATCTTATTGTATACCTATAGACCTCTAGACATAGAGATCTGACAATTACTACGTCTAGTGGGAAATCGCACGAAACTATATATATTGTATAGACTTATCCATCGATCTTGTCTTGGTGATGGGGACACGCCCTCTTGACAACTAGCAGCCACATGTTCAACACAAATAGCACACAACTCACACAACAGAGGACAATATATGTTGGGTGGAACTAAAACCAGTCTTTAATTATCCTCTGGTAATACTCAGATTTACATAAGGATAGATGAACTCTAACGCTTGTATAGGGGCTAATTATATACTAATAATAAGAGCGTAAACTGACGCCAACGCCACGCAGTTATACAGCTACAGTCAATAATAATGGACACAAAAAATTAGGAAAGTCATTTCACTAAACCATAACATCTTTTCAGACTCACAGTCTCCCAATTGAGACGCATACAGGGAGATATCTATTCCAGCGATCCTTACGACGATGGACAGAAAATAGGTGAATCGTTCTATCTACTATGGTTATTTTTTATAAATGGCTCGCGGCACTTGATGCACTAGAAGTGCCATGGATTACTCAAATAAGATTGGAAACCGACTCAAACATTCTGTCTTTTGAAACAATACCCATTGTAATAACGAAACACGAAAATCTTAAAAAGTATGTTTGTATTTATGCGCTGTGAAAAAGATAGAAAAAGTAGTTGAGGAACATTCAAATTTCTTGGACAGCTAACCAAAGTACGACATTCTGATTTTTGTTCTGTCCTGTTGTAAAGGACATGGACCGTTTTTGAGTAATATATATGTAATTATAGAGAAAGTTTGTAAATCTTAACAATCGCTCTCAGAAAAAACACAGAGATATCAACAAGTTGTAAACATCGGTACATACGAATCGTGTGCTGCTGAACAGATAACTAACTCATTTTAGGTACAATAGATACTGAAAAGACTGACAAGACGGCTTCCACACAGAATATTGTTTAGCTCAAGAGCACCATTACAGAGAATAGACACTAATTATCACCCTAATTACAGAACGACGAACTCTATCAAGAAAAAACATGAAAAAAATTAGCAGCTACACACAACTTTACTGCTCAAAACGCTCAGAGATCGAGAAATTGTATATAATAAGATCCTTACCATTTTGTTTACAAGTTATACTGCTGAAACAGTCCTCACATACAAAAGTAAATAATGTAGAATAATCTTTTACCTTTGAATCATAACAGCAACGATACACGCAAAGCTATAAGACAGTTTGAGAACTGAACCACAAGCTGTCTGCACAGGCGTGACAACGATCACATATTATTGTGTGATAACGTCAGAATATAACGCCACTGCGTCAAAGTCGGTATATCATAATCGCAGATCAGCGTTGCCACATATAGACATAAAATGAAAATCTGTATCCTATCGTTTAAAATAACATCAGACTCACAAAAAGAAAACATAAGAGTGAACTGACCCAGACAGACACAGGTTCTCATGATTATGTGACCACTTACCGTATAACAGCAGAGCGATGAGTAACTTATGTAAGGACAGGACAAAAATGAAACTACAAAAGCTCTCTAGAAACTCTCTCGCACCGAACCAATATCTACAAAGTAACGAAAACTCTGACTCTACGCAGTATTCCAGTCCTATGAGTAAGTACACATATAGTGAGAACTACAATGCTGTGTGTGCAAAAATATCTTTGCTCGCATAAAGTCATGCAGTGACCACATTGAGTTTAATTAAATCAAATAAATAAGTGATCATACTTAACACGATAGAAATCTACAGACATTGAGAACAAATGGAACTTTGAGAAGACTATAAAACTAACCAAAAATCTAAAACACGAAGACAGCAACAAAATCAATAGAAAGTCAATAAAATGAAAACATACACTAATGGCATAATGACTCAAGGTGCCACACAAAAGTCGAAAAAAAAGTAGTTAGTATGAACGCTAATATAGACTCATCACGCTGTGATATTAACATCGATATCTCTCTCTATACGACAGAAGACAAAGACAAAAGTGAAACTACCCAGACAGAACATCAAGACAACAGAGTTGAAACTACCCCGACGACAGACTAGACACCAAGACAAAGTGAACTACCACAGACAGACTACAAGACAAAAAGTGAAACTACCCAGACAGACACAAGACAAAATGAAACTACCCAGACAGACCACAAGACAAAATGAAACTACCCCAGGACAGACCAACAAAGACCAAAATGAAACTACCCAGAAGACACAAGACAAGTCGAAACTACCCAGCAGAGACAACAGACAAGTGAAACTACCCAGACGAACCAAGACAAAGTGAAACTACCAGACAGAACACAAGACAAAGTGAACCTAACCAGACAGACACAACAAAATAAAACTACCCAGCACAGGACACAGACAAACAATTGAAACTACAGCAGAACACAAGACAAAGTGAAACTACCCAGACGACACAAGAAAAGGTAAAACTACCAGACAGACAAGACAAAGTGGAACTACAAGACAGACACAAGACAAAGTGAAACTACCCAAGACAGAATACAGACACGAAAGTGACTATCCCAGACAGAACAAGGACAAAAGTGAAACTACCCAGACAGACAAGACAAAGGTGAAACTACCCAGACAGACACAAGAACAAAGTGAAATACCCAGACAGACACAAGACAAAGTGAAACTACGCACCGTACGCAGACAGCCAGCACAGACACAGAGACAAGTGAACACCTACCCAGACAACACAGACAATGAAACTACCTCCACAGACAATGACGACAAG
>CAJDSM010025090.1:19429-31526 GCA_903981925.1 Ostrea lurida | reverse complement strand
TCATTCTGAACACAATTAAACATTTCCTAATAATTATATTACATCTCATTTTGTTTTAAACATGGTATTTTCTGTGAAGCAATCTTTATGTAAACAAAAACAAGGCTCGAGCCTTGTTTACATAGTGAAGAATTGTAAGTACTGTATCTCACTTGTAACTCAACAAATGACGTTCAAATTTTTGCTGACCATTAGAAATACCCTAAGTGAGCATTGTAAACATTAAAAATGGAAATCTAAAATTTGAACACTTTTAGCTCAGAACGTGTCCATGCCCCTTTAATTGGTGCAAGCCCTTTTGAGTTATCGCGCGAAAACTGTTAGTGACGGATGGATGGACGGACGGAGGGAAAAGCTGATTACTATAGGGCTCCCGCCGATACTCGGCGACGGACGGAGGGAAAAGCTGATTACTATAGGCTCCCGCCGATACTCGGCGACGGACGGAGGGAAAAGCTGATACTATTGGGCTCCCGCCGATACTCGGCGACGGACGGAGGGAAAAGCTGATTACTATAGGGCTCCCGCCGATACTCAGCGGGGCCCTGATAAGCTATGTGTTGAAATTCACTTCATTCAGCATTTTACACCAAGCCGTCTTAATGTCTGTAATACTGTCTGGCCGGTGTAAATTTTCACCGCATCCGGCGCACGTCATTACATAGAGGAGATTTGAACTGCCACATGTCAGTGATGTTCTTTTTTACTGTAAATTTACTACCATTTTGAAAACAAATTTGGACCTTTGCTTTATATATGGGCACGTAGCGCATCTTGGTTTGTTGCATTTAATTTAGTGATGATGGGAGCTAGACTAGTAAAACAGGCTCTTGAAAGGATGGATTTAAGCGATGGACTTTGTCTTATACTTTTTATGACTAGGGATTTTTCCCAAACTTTTTTAATGTCGGGGTTAATAAGATTGAAAGGTTATCTTTAGCTATTTGGAAAACTTCGGAATTTTAAGGATTATGTGTTGAAACGTATGGTATGACACTTCACCGTAAAAAGGTCCCTTCTTTCATGTGATTTTGCTTTGTTAATTCCATTTTCAATTAATTTCTTAGGGTAGCGTCTTTGTAGGCGTAATTTCTCTAATTCAGCGAGACGAATGTTTAAAAAAAAATTGTGTCTTATATCATTGTACAAAGAATCTTGCTAAATATTTCTTGTGGTATCATAGATAGGTACTGTTTAATAGTGTCCGTTATTTTGTAAAAGATATCGGTTATAATGTTTCATTCTTTTTTATTACCATAACGTCAAGGAATACTAACTGATTTCTATCCGATTCCATTGTAAATTTTACAGTAGGGCTCAGAGAATGTAGATTTTCAAAAATTGCTTTAGTTGATCTCCACCTTCGTCCCATATTATAAAACACTTGTCTAAATAGCGTTTTCATGATTTTCTATTGAAAGTTTCAAAGTTTCGTCCGAACTTTTCATTAAAAACAGAGTATAATTTTTCTTCTAAAAATTCTAAAACAAGTGTTGCATAAGTCGGCGCAACTTTAGTTCCCATCGCAGTACCCATCTTTTGTCTATAAACTATTTCATTAAAATGCATAAAATTGTTTTCTAAAAATGACAAAGTCCATCGCTTAAATCTCTCCTTACAAGAGCCTGCTTTAGTAATAATATTAAAGAACCTCCCATCATCACTAAATGCAACAAACTAAGAGGCGCTATACGTGCCCACATATATAACGTAAAGGGTCCAAATTTTGTTTTCAAAACCGGTGTAATGACGAAGAGTGACCCCCGTAGAATATTGACCGGGGGTTATAATTCTACTTAGAAAAATGACACAGTTTGTTGTAGAATACTTGGATGACTTCATAGAAACCATGTCCTTGGGGTCACAATTTATCACAATTGCAAGTTTTATTTTCCAAGGGGTGGGGGTTTTGGTGGGTTACATGTACATGTAAGGATTCAGATCAAATGGTGGGGCCGATATGACCGTGTACAGTAGTTAAAATGTATTTTAAATCTTAAGAGACCTTTTTTTTTTATATTGTCCCATGTCCCATATGTGTTTAAGAAAAATTTAATTTAAAAAGCATGATTATGATGTCCATGAAGTCCTCTACTCAAATTGTGAAATTTATGGCATCTTGGTCAGGGGTTCAGGCCTTAGGACTGGGCCGACCTGGGTTTTTTTTTTAATTAGTAAATCTTCTTTTCTACTTCCACATATATTTGAGAAAATCTGAATGCATGATTATGATGTCCATAAAGCCCTCTATCAAGATTATTCAAGCCATGGCCCCAGGGTCTTGGGTCAGGCCTTAGGGTGAGCCGGAACATTAAAGTCATACAGTGAGAATGTACATGTATGAAAACTTAGAAAATCTTCTATATGTATTTGAGAAAATCAAAAGGCTTGATTTTGATGTCCACGAAGCCCTTTACCAAATTTTTGAATTTCATGGCCCCTGTAGATGACGAATGTTGAAAAAAAAAAATTTATGCTTCAAACCTCTTTTAGAAATCGCAACAAAACACGAAAAATTATTCAACAAAATAGAGACTGAATTACTCGTGACCTGAACTGCAGCACGACACCAAATTCTATGATTACGTGACCTACAATTCGTCAAACTTTTTTTTTATTAGCTTGTCACATTATTTAGAAGTTTGCCCCCTTTCAAAGATATTTAGCAGCAAAATCGTCGGGCACGTCGGCGAGTTCAGTTGGTGTTGCATTACTCGCCATGTTGAATAGTGTTGATGATGTCGGAGCATCGGCGGAGTTATCTACCTTTGCTCGGTGGGCGTGGTTTCGCGATACGTTAATTTGCTCCATTAATTAGCATTGAATAGCTAAATCAATTTTCATTTTTCTTCTTCATGCTCGTAACGCACGGAACTGCAGTGAACAAATTAGAATTATAAGAATTAAACATTTATCGATGTGTAAACGCTGGACATTTTACTCAAAAACTTAACATAAAAGTGTTTCTAGTATTGCCCCTGGTAGGTCAATATATATCTGACATTATATGATTAAGATTAAATTCTATTTTAGAAATTATGTTATCTATTTGTAATAGGTATGAGAATTCAATATTTTTGTATTACATCATTATCTGAAACCTCGACAGGTGTTACGGTCTTTACACGATACATGTACATGTGTACTCACCGCTGCGAATGAACCACATATTGTGAACGCAACTGGGAGGGAGGAAAGAAGAAGAAGAAAAACCTTGGTCAACATTTCTCCTTCCAGATGAATATCGAGTTGAACCTGTTAATATTAAAACATATAAACCATGTACTATACATCATTCACACAACGAACAGTTCGTCCGTTTCCTAAAGAGTGAATGTATCAAGATTCTTACATCGACTTGCAAGTACTTATTAGTTCTAAAGGCGATATTTTGTTTGTTATATATACAGGGTTCGACATCTCACTCCGTCACCTCGCCATTTCCACCCTGATGTGAAATTTTGACGACCTGTTTTGTTTAAATTAGCTCGCCCAAATGACACCTGGGGACCGAGTTTGGATTGTTCAGATATAATTTCTTATTTTGAATATTTGGCAAATGAAGAATACAAATGGAAACAAGCATTCTGAGGAGTATTGCACAGGCAATACAGTAGTCCGCCTACCGGTTACAGTCAAATTATTTTTGAAAGCCGCAACAATATATTCTAATTTCGATTATGTATGCTATATCATACTTATGTAAAAGGGAATATTGGTGAGCCAGGATGAGGACAAGGGCTATATCTTAGTGAAACAGATGAATAGATCAAAATCAAAATTCGATCTTGATCATGTAACTTGGTATGGCAAAGCAATGGTACCAAAATATCAAACTGAAATATCTTGCAAGCAGTGAGAAAAAGAAGTGCGGAAAAACTTGATGAATTTATGAATTTTTTAAGTCCCCAAGGGCCATAAACTCAGTAATAAATGAATGAATCGAACACCAAACTTGAACATTGATATTATAATGTGGATAGTATGCAAACCAGTTACCAATATCAAAGAATGATGCTGCAAACAGTGAGAAAAAAAGTTTCGGAAAACTGATAACTTTATAAAAGTTTTTAAGTTCAAAGGCGCCTATAACTCAGTGAAAAATGATATGGCGATTCGAAACCAACTCGAACTTGATCTGTTAAACTTTTTGGTATGGCAAAGCAATGTACCAAATATTCAAAAGAAATATCTTGCAAAACAGTGAGAAAAAAAGTGGCGGAAAACTATAATTTTGTTGAAATTTTTAAGTCCTAAGGGCATAACTCAGTGAAAAAATGAGATGGATCAAACACATGAACTCGAACTTGATCTGTTACTTGGTATGGCAAAGCAATGTACCAATATTCAAAAAGAATATCTGCAAACAGTGAGGAAAAAAAGTGCGGAAAACTTGATAATTTTTGTGAAATTTTCTAAGTCCAAGGGCCATAACTCAGCGGAAATGGAATGGATCGAAACCAACTGAACTTGCAATCGTACACTTAGGAGTTTATTGGCAAAGCAATGTGCCAAATTATCCAATGAATATCTGCCAAGCAGTATAAAAACAAACTGAGTCTTGTGAAAACCACGGGACAGAATGGGGACAGACAGACAGACATGAAGACAGACAGACACAAAAGAAGAAAGCTATAGTCCCCTCCGGTTACAACGCGGTAGGGGGACTAATAATGTGAAAAGAATTAAAATGCATTTCCGTATTTGAAACTGAAAAAGAAGTGCAAATAGATTTAGAAATACTACACTGTTTCATATTTTGTTTGGGCAACCTTTGAAGATCTGTTTCGGGCGAAAACCCTTTAAAAAAACCTAAGATCAGTATTTCGGTTGCCCGTATTCTGACGAGGGTCGAGCCCTGTATATATATGAGGTAGTAAAAGTTTCCTTAGCGATTTGCAATGCATTCATTAAAAACCCGTGTCACATTTATAGTCCGTCATTTCCTCAGAGTGAGAGCTAAAATGTGGGAGAATAGCGCGTCGTTTCCAGTATTACAGAGCACTTGAGTCAAATACGTCGGAAGTTCGGACCCTATAGGACATTTCCGGTAGAAAATAGGTAGGTCGGTAAAATTTGAAGATTTTCGGACCAATGCGCGGTATCTTTTCTGCTGACAATATTATTTCCAGTATGATACTACTTCCGTTTTTCAAATTCAATATATTTTTATTGAAATACAATAAATCAGGGGTAGAAATAAGAATGCCAGTCGATAAAGAAAATTTCAGTCGGTAACTCAATGCCAGTGTCTAATAAATTTGGGATCGGGCTGCCAAATATTGATGCACATGCCTGATGAGCTAGTACCATATTACTGGTGGGGATTACGATTCCTCAACTCTTATAGGGAATCGGTGATGCAACCCATTCTAACAGAGATTGAGAAAGTTGGCGCTAGGAAGAAAACGATCATGGGCTTCGGGGGGGGGTTGTTCAACTGCCCCCCCCCCGTTTGAAGTGAGGAGGCAAATTTGTTCCCCCCTTTTTTTTTTTGGTCATTTCTGCCCAACCATGTCACATAAGTTTACCCCCCCCCCCCCAATTTAAGTGATTTTTAGAAAGTTTGCCCCCCCCGCCCCCTATTAATTAAAGGTTGTGTCCGGCCTTGTACCATTTTAGAAATTGATTTAAGAAATGACTCTTATATTTTTTCGGCTGAATTCAGGTATCATTAATTTCATTTCACGTGATCATTCTAGCGCCGATTCTCATTGTTAAAACACCTTTAAAAGAATTGAAGGTGATTTTTCGCATCACGTACCTGAACAACAAGTAAAGTCTAAAGAACAATTATTTTGTTGTTGTAATATTAAAATTAAATGATAAAGAAAATAAATTCTTATATTTTTCGGGGTGATATGCAGGTTATCAACCGAGATTTGACGGTAAACTTTTGAAGCGCATTGATGAGTTTTACCGTCTAATTCGTAGATACCTGCATCACCCGAAAAAATATAAAGATTCATTTTCTTATGTCACCGAATTTTGGACGGTAAAACTACATCACGAAGCGCATTGATGCTAAGGCTTTACCGTTCCAAAATTTCGTTGATACCTGAATCAGCCGTAAAAAATTATAAGTGTTCATTTCGTACTCAAATTTTATTTCATATTACAATACCCCGACAAAATAATGTTCAACAGACTTTTAATTGTTGGATTATTCTTGGGCCCATGACCTCAAATAACCCAAGAATAATGTAAATCGATGGGATCGCGCAAGAATTAACCAGCTCTTAGTGATGACGTAAACAAACATTCTCTCTAAGAAATAGAAAATAATTATTTCTCACATTTTCCACCAGTGTGAGACCGACTTTACCCATGTGAGACAGCCATGTGAGATTTTTCGATCTCACAACTGCTGGCGACGTCATTTCATTGTGACGTCATATAATTTCCTACGTAATTACGTTACACGCGTGAAGCAAAAACTTTTTATATGTTTCGTTTAAATTTCAATTTGATATAGCTCTCTGGCGGATAAGCCTTAGTTTTTAGTTTACAACTTTTAGTGTAAACCATTTTTCGGGTATTCTCTTTTCTGCTGTCTAATTAGTTTTTGTTTAAAGTTCAAATAAAGATACTTGAATACATTGTATTTTCCTCAACAGCTCGATTTAACGCGCTAAATCATGTGAATAAAATGTGAGAAAAATAAATCCTTCATATTTCTCGTGTGGGATAGGGAAATCCACCTCGGAACAAGATTCGCTGTCTCGGACTCGGCAAAGCCTCGTCTAGACTGCGAATCTTGTCCCTCGGTGGAATTTCCCTATCCACACTCTACTAATGAAGGATTCTAAATAGTCATGAGACACAATTATTTCGTCACTCTGATTCCAATAGCGCTGTATTTTGAGGTAAATAAACAGCGATAATTGGGCCCCTCGTATAATAGATAAAAGAATTACCCTTTTATTGTTTACAACCGTGTTACGTAATTTGATGACGTGTACACATATATTGTTCATCTGACAGACCTCTGACTGCGCTAACTAAACAATGTAAACATGTAGAAAATTCGCACCATAGTGATCGGAAATTTATGGTGTCTAATTCATTAAGGGCTTTACGAATACCGAGATCTACCATGAATTCTTATATGACAGAGAAGAATATTCACGCAGTGATGGAAAATCGGGAACATCAGGTCTCAACAGCAGGTGAAATGTAGGCTCTACTACCGCCCCCAGCCCCCACGCCGACTTTGTGTGTCGATGTGCGTGCTTTTGTTTTGTTTTTGGGTTTTTTCACATGGTGTGGGAGTGTATTAACTGAGATCCCTAGTGTAACATTAATGTAGAAAGTGTTTTACAAAAATCGGACAGTAATTTCATGGAATTTTCCAAAGAACAACCACATTTTCATGAATAGACGATAGTGCTCAGGGATTGTCCATTACTCATCGAGCGAAAATCAGTAAACATTTCAAACAAGAAATCTGTGAGCCAATGCTCACTAGTGATACCCCTGCCATAAGCCTTTTAAAACTGTCAATATGGTTGTACATATTTTTCAGGTCCTCGCAAACAGGAAAGTATATGCCCGATGAATCTGAAAATGCATCCCACGATACACCATACCTATATAAAGCTTCATGCAAAATATCAATACTCTGTGATACATAGTTGCCTAAAAAATTATGTAACGAAAAATGTTGTATAGGAGCACTGTGTCTGAAAAACTCGAAGTCCTCAGCAATCAGGAAGTAGATGTCCGATGAATCTGAAAACGCATCCCACGATACATCATACCTATATAAAGCTTCATTCAAAATATCACAGCCCGTGATATATGGTTGCTGAGAATTATTGTGACGAAAAGGTGGGACGGAATGACGAAATACGGAATGACGGATGGACAGGGGTAAAACAGTATGTACCCCCTCTCCTTCGGAGCAGGGGTATAAGTAATAATCTAATTAAGCTAGATGGCCACACAATCACCAGATTTAAATATAAAACATCTCGTTTAATACACTAGAAACCCGTGTCTATTTCATAAACTCCCAACATGATCTTGTGACGGAAATTGGACCAGTGTGGGAAATTACATGATACAGAGATCTTTATAATTCAATACCATGCAGGGCGACAAGGAGGTATTTATAATCAGAATGAAAGGAAATTTTGACTAAATATTGAGGTAAGATTTTAATTCTATCCGCAGCTTTCAAACTTCACCAAGTGGCTATAATATTATGCGTTTCGTGGTTAGCAATTTTAAAAGTGGCGAATAAGTAGTTCCGGCTTTACGAAGGTAGTTCATGAAAAATGATCTGAATTTTTAAAAGTGTTTTAGCCAATGAGAATCAGCGCTAAGAAACTAGATGTGTGGTGCGACACGAATGCCCCCGCCTACAGTGAAGTCTAATGAAGAAAATTCCGTAAGGTGAAATTGAAAGTTTTCAAATGCATGAAACCCCCGGGGGGGGGGGGGGCACTTTCGTAATTTTATGGGTAGGGACGTGCGGCTGACATGCAGACCCCCCACCCTTTTCATATATTTTAGATTTGAGAATTGTATACCTTTTCATATAATTTTTCTGTTCAAATGGTGACCTTTTCCCATATGACAAACAAGAACTGCAAAGCTGGATCAAATTAGAAGGCCATTCATTTAGTCAATTGAGTAAACATTAACCTTATTCATATATTTCATGCTGATTTCTATACCTTGTCATATATTCTGTAGTGGAAAAAGGCTACCTATTCAGCGGCACGTCCCTATCTATCGGTATATATAAGTGCCCCCCCCCCCCCCCCCCCCCCCCCCCGAGGCATGAACTGTGGCGTAACTATATACCAAATTTGAGTTGAATGTAGCAACTGTTGCAGAGTTAGTGAACGGAAAAGAAAAATTTCTGAATTTTTTCTAAGTTCAAGACGCGCTAAATCTGTCAAAAATCATGGACCATGACCAACTTTCGAACTTGACCTGCTATTTACTGTGACATATCCATACACCAATTTTGAGTCGAATATGTGCAACCGTTGCAGAGATAATGAACGGAAACGGAAAATTTCTGATTTTTTTCAAGTTCAAGAGGGCTAACTCTGTCAAAAATCATCGGATCATGACCAAATTCGAACTTGACCTGCATATTCCTGTGACATATCCATTTGTTTGCCCGGACTAGAATGTCGCTCTGTCATTGGTGGAAACGCGTCCACATGACTGCCGTCTAAATTTCTTTAGACATTGCCTCGGACTAGAATGTCGCTCTGTCATTGGTGGAAACGGTCACATGACTGCCGTCTAATTTCTTTCTTTAGACGGCGAGTAGCAAAATATAGACGGCAACGTGGCAAACGTTGCGTCTTTTTTTATTATTGAAACTAACTTTTCGTCATACTGTGCTGTCTGTATTTGGTCTTTGACAAAACAAAACACTTATTAGGTTTGTTGCTGACTGTCTACAGAATATGGCGGGTTGTTCAAGTCCATAAGAGGCGAGGTGAAGCCGAGCCTTCTATTGGACTTGAACAACCCGCCATATTTCTGTAGACAGTCAGTAACAAACCTAATAAGTAATAATATACCAATTTGAGTCGAATGTGTGCAACTGTTGCAGAGATAATGAATGGGAAACGAAAAATTTCTTGATTTTTTTCTAAGTTCAAGTAGGCTAAATCTGTCAAAAATTCATCGGACCATGACCAACTTTAACTTGACCTGCATATTCCTGTGACGTAATCATATACCAAATTGAGTTGAATAGAGATAATGAACGGAAACAAAAAAATTTCTGATTTTTTTCTAAGTTCAAGAGGGCTAACTCTGTCAAAAATCATCGGACCATGACCAACTTCGAACTTGACCTGCATACCATATATACCAAATTTGAGTTGAATGTGTGCAACCGTTGCAGAAGAATAATGACGGAAACCACATGATGACGGAATGACGGAACAGGGTAACACTATTATGCCCCCCGGCCATTTTATGGCGGAGGCATAATAAGATTAAATGATTCTCTAGTAAAGGGCGTAAAAATTTTGCCTCAAATTAAAAACTACTAGAGTGATCGCCCCAGACGTTCAGAATTTGATTGATTATCTATCTATTGTTTTACATCCCATTCGAGAATATTTCACTCATATGGAGACGTCACCATTGCCGGTGAAGGCTCCAAATTTAGGCCTGTGCTCGACACTCGGGGCCTTTGAACTGTGAGGGATCTTTATCGTGCCACACCTGCTGTGGCGGATAGCATTGCCCGGATTTTCTCCATCAATAGTTTATTTCAAAATGACAAGCTCTAGTTAACACGCAGAAGTTAGTCTTCTTGTCATTTATTCGTTCCCAGGGAAGCACATATATATAGAACACCCAGAAATATTCAACAAAGGGTAAAATAAGGAAATGCAACCTTTCTTAATTTTACTAAAACCGATTATTAATCGATAATTGATAGGTTTGATACTTCCGATTATAAAGCGATGATCGATTATGATCTCAAACCGATTGCTCATCACTATGTAGAATTCTATATAATTTTTTTTACCGCTGTGAACAAATTCTTACAATTTTGATTTTAATTCAATGAAATTTGTCTGTTTTTCATGATTATAACAGATGTAATTCTCATTGGTTTTCTTTTCCACGTTTTAGTACATGTAACACTAATATATTTATAAACTTTTGTGCCAATTCATTAGTCTATCTTGTAAAACAAACAAATTAACCACATATATACATACAATTTTTTTTTCAGATCAAGAAATAATGAAACCTCCATTGCCACCGTTATGATCAAAGTTAACTTACGATTTTTACTTTGTGCTTTGCCCCCGTTAGATTTGGTTTCCACGTGTTCCTATATTCCACTTTCCTAGACACCTATCATAAACTTCTCATTGTTATGAGGGAAAACTCGCAAGTCACAAGAACCAGTTAGGCAAAAAAAAAAAGTGTGTTTGTACTGTCATCCGACCGACCCTATCACTTTTTATTGGAAAACTTTGTAATTTTCCCAAAATTATTTCTCTCTCCATATTTCTACCCCACTTTTGCACAAGATATCATACCCAACGCAGTTGAAAGGCTGATTTAATAAAACTGTAAACACAAATGATATGCACATACTAACTAGCAACAACAACCCAAAAAAAAATTAATTTCGACCTACCGACCCTATTTTTTTCCAGGAGGTGAAAGTAAACACACAAAAGGGGGGGGGGGGCTAACAATTCATTTGCACTATTGAATAATACGTCAAGAATGATTGCCATTTTAAACCAGATACAACCAGCACGATTTATGTTTTACAAATTATATTGAAGAATAATATTAGTCGTTTTGGTTTCACGCACAGTCTAGCGCCTTTTATTGGAGGGGTCGGGGGGGCAGCTAGGGGAAAAGCTGATTTATCATTAATAGCATTAACATACATGTATTTAAATTTGACAAGCATAAATATTGAAATATTTTGCTCAATCTTTAAAACCCTTCATCGGGAAAGATTAATATGGCGGGAAAATCTCATCCTATGACGTGATAATTCTGATTCCACGTCATTTAAATTTTTACACAATAAATTTACTGTCGGTTTTAGTAAAGACTTTGACACTAAATAGCCCTTTCTCCGCAATGAATCATACGACATATCTTTTCATACACATTACAATAAAGTTTTGGCGTTTGCTTCCAGAATACAATCAATATGCAAGATCGAAGATGCATAATTTCAATATCTCGGTAGTTGGGCCAATTGGGCCAGGTCGGTCTGTGGTGAATTTTACACAATTTCGTCGAGTTTGCTAAAATTTGGAAATTTTCATTTTGGCAGCTGATGCCTGAGAGGCCTTTTTAAAATGTTCGGTTTTCAAAACATCCGTTCTTGTTCCAAATCCGATAATCGAATCCTTATCCTAGCCTGGACCGGTGACAGGCCTATCTGATTAGTTCAAATAATTCCATGTATTTATATAATGTATTTTCACAAGCGGACATACGAAAAGGAAGGGGTCGACTAGAGAGGAAGGAGCGACATGTTATTACCGGAGCGGATCAAAGATCTTATTTCAATCAGATTGACTCGAGGGGTTGGCATTTAGCATTTATCGTCGACTGCCCTATTTCAGTGACT
>CAJDSM010025090.1:7981-18944 GCA_903981925.1 Ostrea lurida | reverse complement strand
CTACTGCAAAATATGTGGGTACACACTTAGTCTTAAATGCTAAATGCAACCCGATTGAAATAAGATCTTTGATCCGCTCCGGTAATAACATGTCGCTCCTTCCTCTCTAGTCGACCCTTCCTTTTCGTATGTCCGCTTGTGAAAATACATTAATATAAATACATGGAATTATTTGAACTAATCAGATAGGCCCTGTCACCGCTCCAGGCTAGGATAAGGATTCGATTATCGGATTTGGAACAAGAACGGATGTTTTTGAAAAACCGAACATTTTAAAAAAGGCCTCTCAGGCATCAGCTGCCAAAATGAAAATTTCCAAATTTTAGCAAAACTCGACGAAAAATTGTGTAAAATTCACCACAGACCGACCTGGCCCAATTGGCCCAACTACCGAGATATTGAAATTATGCATCTTCGATCTTGCATATTGATTGAATTCTGGAAGCAAACGCCAAAACTTATTGTAATGTGTATGAAAAGATATGTCGTATGATTCATTGCGGAGAAAGGGCTATTTAGTGTCAAAGTCTTTACTAAAACCGACAGTAAATTTATTGTGTAAAAATTTAAATGACGTGGAATCAGAATTATCAACGTCATAGATGAGATTCTTCCCGCCATATTAATCTTTCCCGATGAAGGGTTTTAAAGATTGAGCAAAATATTTCAAATATTTATGCTTGTCAAATTTAAATACATGTATGTTTAATGCTATTAATGATAAATCAGCTTTTCCCTAGCTGCCCCCCCCCCCCTCCAATAAAAGGCGCTAGACTGTGCGTGAAACCAAAACGACTAATATTATTCTTCAATATAATTTGTAAAACATAAAAATCGTGCTGGTTGTATCTGGTTAAAATGCAATCATTCTTGACGTATTATCAATAGTGCAAATGAATTGTTAGCCCCCCCCCCTTTTGTGTGTTTACTTTCACCTCCGGAAAAAAATAGGGTCGGTAGGTCGAAATTAATTTTTTTTTGGGTTGTTGTTGCTAGTTAGTATGTGCATATCATTTGTGTTTACAGTTTTATTAAATCAGCCTTTCAACTGCGTTGGGTATGATATCTTGTGCAAAAGTGGGGTAGAAATATGGAGAGAGAAATAATTTTGGGAAAATTACAAAATTTTCCAATAAAAAGTGATAGGGTCGGTCGGATGGCAGTACAAACACACTTTTTTTTTGCCTAACTGGTTCTTGTGACTTGCGAAGTTTTCCCTCATAACAATGAGAAGTTTATGATAGGTGTCTAGGAAAGTGGAATACAGAAACACGTGGGAAACCAAATCTAACGGGGGCAAAGCACAAAGTAAAATCGTAAGTTAACTTTGATCATAACGGTGGCAATGGAGGTTTCATTATTTCTTGATCTGAAAAAAAAAATTGTATGTATATATGTGGTTAATTTGTTTGTTTTACAAGATAGACTAATGAATTGGCACAAAAGTTTATAATAATATTAGTGTTACATGTACTAAAACGTGGAAAAGAAAACCAATGAGAATTACATCTGTTATAATCATGAAAAAACAGACAAATTTCATTGAATTAAAATCAAAATTGTAAGAATTTGTTCACAGCGGTAAAAAAATTATATAGAATTCTACATAGTGATGAGCAATCGGTTTGAGATCATAATCGATCATCGCTTTTATAAATCGGAAGTATCAAACCTTTTCAATTATCGATTAATAATCGGTTTTAGTAAAATAAAGAAAGGTTGCATTTCCTTATTTTACCTTTTGTTGATATTTCTGGTGTTCTATATATATGTGCTTCCCTGGGAAACGAAATAAATGAACAAGAAGACTAACTTCTGCGTGTTAAACTAGAGCTTGTCATTTTGAAATAAACTATTGATGGAGAAAATCCGGGCCAATGCTATCCGCCACAGCAGGTGTGGCACGATAAAAGAATCCCTCACAGTTCAAGGCCCCGAGTGTCGAGCACAGGCCTAAATTTGGAGCCTTCACCGGCAATGGTGACGTCTCCATATGAGTGAAATATTCTCGAATGGGATGTAAAACAATAGATAGATAATCAATCAAATTCTGAACGTCTGGGCGATCACTCTAGTAGTTTTTAATTTGAGGCAAAATTTTTACGCCCTTTACTAGAGAAATCATTTAATCTTATTATGCCTCCGCCATAAATGGCCGGGGGCATATAGTGTTACCCTGTTCCGTCATTCCGTCATCATGTGGTTTCCGTCATTATTCTTCTGCAACGGTTGCACACATTCAACTCAAATTTGGTATATATGGTATGCAGGTCAAGTTCGAAGTTGGTCATGGTCCGATGATTTTTGACAGAGTTAGCCCTCTTGAACTTAGAAAAAAATCAGAAATTTTTTTGTTTCCGTTCATTATCTCTATTCAACTCAATTTGGTATATGATTACGTCACAGGAATATGCAGGTCAAGTTAAAGTTGGTCATGGTCCGATGAATTTTTGACAGATTTAGCCTACTTGAACTTAGAAAAAAATCAAGAAATTTTTCGTTTCCCATTCATTATCTCTGCAACAGTTGCACACATTCGACTCAAATTGGTATATTATTACTTATTAGGTTTGTTACTGACTGTCTACAGAAATATGGCGGGTTGTTCAAGTCCAATAGAAGGCTCGGCTTCACCTCGCCTCTTATGGACTTGAACAACCCGCCATATTCTGTAGACAGTCAGCAACAAACCTAATAAGTGTTTTGTTTTGTCAAAGACCAAATACAGACAGCACAGTATGACGAAAAGTTAGTTTCAATAATAAAAAAAGACGCAACGTTTGCCACGTTGCCGTCTATATTTTGCTACTCGCCGTCTAAAGAAAGAAATTAGACGGCAGTCATGTGACCGTTTCCACCAATGACAGAGCGACATTCTAGTCCGAGGCAATGTCTAAAGAAATTTAGACGGCAGTCATGTGGACGCGTTTCCACCAATGACAGAGCGACATTCTAGTCCGGGCAAACAAATGGATATGTCACAGGAATATGCAGGTCAAGTTCGAATTTGGTCATGATCCGATGATTTTTGACAGAGTTAGCCCTCTTGAACTTGAAAAAAATCAGAAATTTTCCGTTTCCGTTCATTATCTCTGCAACGGTTGCACATATTCGACTCAAAATTGGTGTATGGATATGTCACAGTAAATAGCAGGTCAAGTTCGAAAGTTGGTCATGGTCCATGATTTTTGACAGATTTAGCGCGTCTTGAACTTAGAAAAAATTCAGAAATTTTTCTTTTCCGTTCACTAACTCTGCAACAGTTGCTACATTCAACTCAAATTTGGTATATAGTTACGCCACAGTTCATGCCTCGGGGGGGGGGGGGGGGGGGGGGGGGGGCACTTATATATACCGATAGATAGGGACGTGCCGCTGAATAGGTAGCCTTTTTCCACTACAGAATATATGACAAGGTATAGAAATCAGCATGAAATATATGAATAAGGTTAATGTTTACTCAATTGACTAAATGAATGGCCTTCTAATTTGATCCAGCTTTGCAGTTCTTGTTTGTCATATGGGAAAAGGTCACCATTTGAACAGAAAAATTATATGAAAAGGTATACAATTCTCAAATCTAAAATATATGAAAAGGGTGGGGGGTCTGCATGTCAGCCGCACGTCCCTACCCATAAAATTACGAAAGTGCCCCCCCCCCCCCCGGGGGTTTCATGCATTTGAAAACTTTCAATTTCACCTTACGGAATTTTCTTCATTAGACTTCACTGTAGGCGGGGGCATTCGTGTCGCACCACACATCTAGTTTCTTAGCGCTGATTCTCATTGGCTAAAACACTTTTAAAAATTCAGATCATTTTTCATGAACTACCTTCGTAAAGCCGGAACTACTTATTCGCCACTTTTAAAATTGCTAACCACGAAACGCATAATATTATAGCCACTTGGTGAAGTTTGAAAGCTGCGGATAGAATTAAAATCTTACCTCAATATTTAGTCAAAATTTCCTTTCATTCTGATTATAAATACCTCCTTGTCGCCCTGCATGGTATTGAATTATAAAGATCTCTGTATCATGTAATTTCCCACACTGGTCCAATTTCCGTCACAAGATCATGTTGGGAGTTTATGAAATAGACACGGGTTTCTAGTGTATTAAACCAGATGTTTTATATTTAAATCTGGTGATTGTGTGGCCATCTAGCTTAATTAGATTATTACTTATACCCCTGCTCCGAAGGAGAGGGGGTACATACTGTTTTACCCCTGTCCATCCGTCATTCCGTATTTCGTCATTCCGTCCCACCTTTTCGTCACAATAATTCTCAGCAACCATATATCACGGGCTGTGATATTTTGAATGAAGCTTTATATAGGTATGATGTATCGTGGGATGCGTTTTCAGATTCATCGGACATCTACTTCCTGATTGCTGAGGACTTCGAGTTTTTCAGACACAGTGCTCCTATACAACATTTTTCGTTACATAATTTTTTAGGCAACTATGTATCACAGAGTATTGATATTTTGCATGAAGCTTTATATAGGTATGGTGTATCGTGGGATGCATTTTCAGATTCATCGGGCATATACTTTCCTGTTTGCGAGGACCTGAAAAATATGTACAACCATATTGACAGTTTTAAAAGGCTTATGGCAGGGGTATCACTAGTGAGCATTGGCTCACAGATTTCTTGTTTGAAATGTTTACTGATTTTCGCTCGATGAGTAATGGACAATCCCTGAGCACTATCGTCTATTCATGAAAATGTGGTTGTTCTTTGGAAAATTCCATGAAATTACTGTCCGATTTTTGTAAAACACTTTCTACCATTAATGTTAACTAGGGATCTCAGTTAATACACTCCACACCAATGTGAAAAAACCCAAAAACAAAACAAAAGCACAGACATCGACACACAAAGTCGGGGTGGGGGCTGGGGGCGGGTAGTAGGCCTACATTTCACCTGCTGTCGAGACCTTGATTGTTCCCGATTTCCATCACTGCGTGAATATGTCGTTCTCTGTCATATAAGAATTTCATGGTAGATCTCGGTATTCGTAAAGCCCTTAATGAATTAGACACCATAAATTTCCGATCACTATGGTGCGAATTTTCTACATGTTTACATTGTTTAGTTTTAGCGCAGTCAGAGGGTCTGTCAGATGAACAAATATGTGTACACGTCATCAATTACCGTACCACGGTTTGTAAACAATAAAAGGGTAATTCTTTTATCTATTATACGAGGGGCCCAATTATCGCTGTTTATTTTACCTCAAATACAGCGCTATTTGGAATCAGAGTGACGAATAATTGTGTCTTCATGACTATTTAGAATCCTTCATTAGTACGAGTGTGGGTAGGGAAATTCCACGAGGGGACAAGATTCGCAGTCTAGGACGAGGCTTTTGCCGAGTCCGCAGACAGCGAATCTTGTTCCGAAGGTGGGATTTCCCTATCCCACACGAAGTAAATATGAAGGATTTATTTTTTCTCACATTTTATCAATGATTAGCGCTTAAATCGAGCTGTTGAGGAAAATACAATGTATTCAATATCTTTATTTGAACTTTAAAACAAAAACTAATTAGACAGGCAAGAAAGAGAATTACCCGAAAAATGGTTTACACTAAAAGTTGAAACTAAAAAACTGAAGGCTTTATCCGCCAGAGAGCTATATACAAATTGAAATTTAAACGAAACAATATAAAAAGTTTTGCTTACGCGTGTAACGTAAATTATCGTGGAAATATATGGACGTCACAATGAAATGACGTCGCCAGCAGTGTGAGATCGAAAAATCTCACATGGCTGTCTCACATGGGTAAAGTCGGTCTCACACTGGTGAAAATGTGAGAAATAATTATTTTTCTATTTCTTAGAGAGACATGTTGTTTACGTCATCAACTAGAGCTGGTTACAATTCTTGCGCGATCGCCATCGATTTACATTATTCTTGGTTATTTGAGGTCATGGGCCAAGAAATAATCCAACAATTAAAAGTCTGTTTGAACATTATTTTGTCGGGGTATTGTAATATGAAATAAATTGATGTACGAAATGAACACTTATAATTTTTACGGCTTGATTTCAGGTATCACGAATTTTGGACGGTAAAGCCTTAGCATCAATGCGCTTCTGAATGTAGTTTTTACCGTCCAAAATTCGGTGGACCATAAGAAAATTGAATATCTTTATATTTTTTCGGGTGATGCAGGTATCTACGAATTAGACGGTAAAACTCATCAATGCGCTTTCCAAAAGTTACCGTCAAATCTCGGTTTGATAACCTGCATATCACCCGAAAAATTAAGATTTATTTTCTTATCATTTAATTTTAATATTACAACAACAAAATAATTGTTCTTTAGGACTTTACTTGTTGTTCAGGTACGTGATCGAAAAAATCACCTTCAATTCTTTAAAGTGTTTTAACCAATGAGAATCGGCGCTAGAATGATCACGTGAAATGAAATTAAAGATACCTGAATTCAGCCGAAAAATATAAGAGTTCATTTCTTAAATTCATTCTAAAATGAGTACAAGGCCGGACACAAACTTTAATTAATAGGGGGCGGGGGGGGCAAACTTTCTAAAAATCAACTAAATGGGGGGGGGGGGGTAAACTTATTGACATGTTTGGCAGAAATGAACCAAAAAAAAAAAAGGGGGGAACAAATCTTTGCCTCCTCACTTTCAAACGGGGGGGGGGGGGGGGCAGTTGACCCCCCCCTCCCCCCCGAAGCCCATGATCGTTTTCTTCCTAGCGCCAAAACTTTCTCATCTCTGTAGAATGGGTTGCATCACCCGATTCCCTATCAAGAGTTGAGAAATCGTATCCCACCGGTAATTTTGGTACTAGCTCATCAGGCATGTGCATCAATCATTTGGCAGCCGATCCCAAATTTATTAGACACTGGCATTGAGTTACCGACTGAAATTTCTTTATCGTAATGGCATCTTATTTTTACCCCTGATTATTGTATTTCAATAAAAATATATGAATTTGAAAAACGGAAGTAGTATCATACTGGAAAATAATATTGTCAGCAGAAAAGATACCGCGCATTTGGTCCGAAAATCTTCAAATTTTACCGACCTACCTATTTTCTACCGGAAATGTCCTATAGGGGTCCGAAACTTCCGACGTATTTGACTCAAGTGCTCTGTAATACTGGAAACGACGCGCTATTCTCCACATTTTAGCTCTCACTCTGAGAAATGACGGACTATAACATGTTGACACGGGTTTTTAATGAATCCATTGCAAATTCGCTAAGAGAAACTTTTAACACTCATATATATACAGGGCTCGACCCTGTCAGAAATTACGGGCAACCGAAATACTTGAATCTTAGGTTGCCCGAACAGATTTTCAGGTTGCCCAACAAAAAATATGAAACATGTATTATTTCTAAATCTATTGCACTTCTTTTTCAGTTTCAAATTAGGAAATGCATTTTAATTCTTTTTCACATTATTAAGTCGCCCTAACCGGTTTGTAACCGGAGGGTGACATAGCTTCTTCTTTTGTGTCTGTCTGTTCTTCATGCTGTCTGTCTGTCCCATTCTGTCCCGTTGGTTTTCCAGCTACTTTTTTTATACTGCCTTGCAGATATCATTTGATAATTTGGCACATTGCTTTGCCATACCAAGTTACAGATCAAGTTCGGAGTTTGGTTTCCGATCCATTCCATTTTCCGCTGAGTTATGGCCCTGGATTAGAGAATTTCCACAAATTATCAAGTTTTTCCGCACTTTTTTTCTCACTGTTTGCCGATATTCTTTTGATATTTTGGTACATTGCTTTGCCATCAAGTTACAGATCAAGTTCGAGTTTGGTTTTTGATCCATTCATTTTTCACTGATTATCGCCCTTGGACTTAGAAATTTCACAAATTTCAGTTTTCCGCACTTTTTTTCTCACTGTTGCAAGATTTCTTTTGATATTTGGTACATTGTTTGCCATACCAAGTTACAGAGTCAAGTTTCGAGTTGTTTCGATCAATTCAATTTTTTCACTGGAGTTATGGCCTTTGGACTTAAAAAGCTTTTCATAAATTTATCAGTTTTCCGAACTTTTTTTCATCCATGTTTGCAAGATATATCTTTTGAATTTGGTACATGTTTTGCATACCAAATTATATATCAAGTTTCAAGTTTTGGTTTCGATATCATTCATTTATTACTGAGTTATGGCCCTTGGGACTTAAAAAAATTCATACATTATCAGTTTTTCCGCCACTTTTTTTTCTCACTGCTTGCAGATATTCATTTGATATTTGGTACATTGCTTTGCCATACAAGTTACAGATCAAGTCGAATTTTGTTTTGATCTATTTCATTTTTCACTAAGATATAGCCCTTGTCCTATCCTGGCTCCCAATTATTCCCTTTTACCATAAAGTAATATGATATAGCATACATAATGAATTTAGATATTGTGCGGTTCAATAATTTGTGTAACCGGTAGGGGACTATGTATTGCTGTGCAATACTTCTCAGAATGCTTGTTTCCGCATTTGTATTCTTATTTCAAATATTAAAATAGAAATTAATTCTGACAATCCAAACTCGTCACCAGGTCGTCATTTGGGCCGAGCGTATTTTAAACAAACAGGTCGGTCAAATTTTTCACATCAGGGTGGAAATGGCGAGGTGACGAGTGCGAAGTCGAACCCCTGTATATATAACAACAAATATCGCCTTTAGAACTAATAAGTACTTGTCAAGTCGATGTAAGAATCTGATACATTCCACTCTTTAGGAAAGGACGAACTGTTCGTTGTGTGAAGATTGTATAGACATGGTTTATATGTTTTAATATTAACAGGCTTTCAAAACTCGATATTCATCTGGAAGAGAAATGTTGACCAAGGTTTTTCTTCTTCTTCTTTTCTCTCCTTCCCAGTGCGTTCACAATATGTGGTTCATGTCGCAGCGGTGAGTACACATGTACATGTATCGTGTAAAGACCGTAACACCTGTCGGGTTTCAGATAATGATGTAATACAAAAATATTGAATGTAGAGATAGGCCTACATACACGATGTATATCAAAAACATATAGAAAATATTCATAAATATAGATCTATGAATAAATTATTCCATATTTGGTAAAATTGAAAATCAACTTCATTACTTACCTAGCAGACGAAAACCTTTGGTGAATTACGAACCCGATGACATGGATCCGCGCAGACAGCAAGTTGCTTACAATATTTTTTTTCCTTACTATCGGTAGCCTATTTAGTACAATGAAAATTATATTCATTCAGAAACTCAAATTTCACTTTTAGATGAATGATTTTGAGATAAATATTGTTAGAAAATTTAAACAAACTCGGGGGAAGCCGAGGGGCAGATCTTCTGACTGAGAATTTTTTCCCCATTAACTTTGATTTCAAAAGGGGGGGGGTTCAACCTTAAAATGCGTTATTTTTACCTTTCCTAAGCATATTTTCTGACGGAAAGGGGGAGGGGGTCACCCGGTCAAGTCCCCTGGCCTGAATCTTGACCTGAATCCGCCAAAGGAGAGCCGGGGTGTAGCTTGATCTCCATGTACGAGCATTAATTTGAGGTATTCTTTGTAGAGCAAAATTTAGAACAATATGGCATTTTACGGTAAATAAACCGGATCTATATCCCGCCAATTAAATATTTCAGCATCCTCTTATTGTAAATAAAATAGTCAATGTAGATATGTGATGATATTATTTAATACACAAAGGTAATACAATACAAATTTGACTCACAAACTTAATATAAAAGTGCTCCGCAATTTTAAATGGTTTTTTTTTTTTTTAGTTTGTGAGTAAAATATCCAGAGTTTACACATCAATAGATTCTCCAGAAACAATTCCTTAAAAGCTTATTCCAAATAAATCACATTAATACATGAACAACTAAATAAAAGTATAATTTAAGCAGAGCACTAGTCTTTATTGGACTTTATTTCCAGTTCACCATGACAATGCGCGAGAATAAGAGACCTACACCTATGTGCCAAATTAAAGGTGACACTCAACATTTTTTCACTATGTTTTTCATTGAAAATCACGCCGTTCTTTCAAATAAGTCTTAAAGTATATGAATGAAAATTTACCATTAAATGAAGAATTGAATGGGATTCAATACAGTAATTCCATCCAAACTTTGCAGAAATATGCTATCTGAAACGCAAAGTAAGTTTTTTAAAAGTCTATTTCTCTCTATATTTATTAAAAGAATTGAACCTAATAAAATGGTTCACTGACGTATTCATCAAAAGTTAATGATCACTGGTTGGATAAAAAAAATTAAAATTTATATTATGAAAGTAACTGCAAACCTTTTTTATTCTAATGGTAAAATTTCATCCGAATCTGTCCAGGAATGAAACACGAAAGCTTGTGAGGATAAAGCGGATTTCGATGAAATTTATAGTTAATTTTTTTTTTATTTAAAATTTGTTACGCAAGTGTAGCTTGACAGAGTTGCTGCTAGCTAGACGATAGGGGTCTAATTCTAATGATAAATTGAACTTTTTGCCTTTGGCTAAATAAAAAAAAAAACCAAGGCGGTGGTGTGATATACCCTGTCAAATATAGTTTGTTTTATAGGGTTTTTAAAAATTTAAATCAATGTATTCAAAACGTCAAGGCAATGCTTCAGGAAATATCACATGGAGATTAAAATACGCAAACAATATATACACACAGAACATCGTTGTAAGAGGGGATCTTATTCTATCAAAAGTTAAGTCAAAGAACCATCAGTTACATTTTAATATATACTAAGTGTAAAACCACATCATATAAAAAAATTATCATAAAACAACATCATACAATTATAAAATGATACAACTATACACTTTATAATGATAAAACCATATCATATAATTATAAAACTACATCGTAATATATGATCAAGAAACTACAGCATATGATTATGAAATTCAGAAAACTGGTGTTATACGCTCAAATGGAAATAGCAACAGAAACTAAATGTATAATGTTC
>CAJDSM010025089.1:12438-34979 GCA_903981925.1 Ostrea lurida | reverse complement strand
GATCTTACTATTCCTGATTACTTATACCAGTAAGTTGATTATCATCTGGTAGAATTCGTTGGGTAATTCTTTAATTTCTTTGATCGGGGAATAATCATCTAACCCAGATTATTGCTAGGACCTATCTTCTTCTCTCCATGGCTGGAAGATGTGTACAAATACTAATGATATTCATGTTGGGGTTATTATTAAATTGCTGAAGCCTCGTATTTATTTCATGGAAAGGCAAAATCAATCTTCCGTAAATCCCCAAACAAATTTCAAAACAAGAGTTTGGCAACACGGATCCCTGGACAATACAAGAGGTGGGATCAAGTGCCTAAAAGAAGTAAGCATTCCCTGTTCCACCGATCACACCGCGTGAACCCATGTTCTTGATCGGGTAAATGGAGCAATCAATTAGTCAAAACAGTGTAATAAAAGAACGCTTTAACAATTGTTTATGAACATGCCAGACAACATTTTTACCTAGATGCAGGCTTGCTGCAACTAGGATCGTCATAGACCATTAGAATTTGTGAAATTATTGCCTTTTAACGTAACTGTTGAAAAACTCCTTGCAGACAAACAACTTATTTGTAAGTTAGTCTAACTCGATTTAAAACTGATCATACACAGAACAAGCTCTCGCGTATCGAGTAGTTGGAGAGGCATACAAAAACCCATATGCAGATATTGATTGGAATGTTTGCTAACATAAATATGGGGATGTTAACGTTTGCTTATAAAGTTTGGTTAGTCTAGTTTGCGCTAATGCCTAGGATGTTCAATAAAATATCCAAGTACGAGGCAGGATATGGACGACCTCTGTGGTGTCTCTAATTTTCTTAGTTCGCTGGCTGATATATCGAATCGACACATAAATGAAAATTATTATTACTCCAACTTGATAAAAGTCGTCGATATTATCGAATGGAAATTTAAAGGCCACGCTAGAGATTTTTCTTCTTATCATGTCAAGCGATTTGAATGAATTTGCCCTCGTAAGAATATACATGTGGAACAGTCAGTTTAACAAACGAGCACAGTTCGTGACCTATAGAATATCCAAACAGGACTGTTGGAAGGACGCGATCACCAAAAAACTATTGTCACTGAGGACTCCAGCATTGCTATTAATATCAATCCAGAATTAACTTGTGTGAGTAGGGTCGAAGTGGAGTCTTAACAAAGTACATTAAGAATGATTATAATGATATTATTTTCCCCCATTTTTGTTGAAGAAGCCAACTGTCTATAAATGTTAAAAGTCGTGTCTTTAATATGGTCTTGAGTAATACGGTCTGTAAAAGTATTAAGAAGTCACGTTTGATTGTTTTTGGATGAGAAAGGAATTGGGATTTCAAACTAGAAGTATCTAAGTTTTTCAGAATCTTAAATTTGATTTACACCTGTATGTTGCACAATACGTCTGAAGAATGGGCTCCTTCACAGCTGTCATTACTTTTAGATAGGGAGTAAAAGGCAGAGGGCTTGGTGAAATTTGCAACATACAGCAATGTATCCTTTAGTTTTGTAGGGATTTTTGTGAAATTTTGGAATTCCAGTACATTGATACGGTAATTTCATAATCCACCCTGTCTCATTGAACTTGGAATTGAATGTGTTTAAACCTGAAACATAATTTTGAAGAAATACCATTTTGAAAAGAGCATTGGGTTGTAAGTACGATTACAAATGGGTTTGCATACAACGTTCATTTAAACGCAAGCTGCTAAAAGCAGCCCTACCAGACAAAACCAATATTGTTACGAATGCTATTGCCAGCTGGCCAAAACATATATCCTACATTTAATTAACCTGTATCTAAAACTTTGATTACTCTTGTTTACGAAACACAGAGGAAGATGGTACGTACTTCTGATTTGTCTAATACGGGATTTATTTACTATTCTTAAAACCATTTACTTTTTATCATTCTTTGACAAGGTATCAAGTTCTTCTTTTTCTTATTTGGCCCATGGGTTGACCATAATCTTGGACAGAATATTCATAGTGGAGATGGAAGTAATGTCACCAATTGAATGGCGGAGGTTCTGCCGAATTTCGGACTTTTATAAAATAAATGCATCTCAGTGTCAGTATTTTCAACTACCAGGGCTGTTCGATATGTACTGTGTACTGTACCACAGCGCGATAGCGTTTTGCACGATTTTGTTGATGATAGGATACTCTTGAATTCGCTCTATTCAATCCTTTCAAAGGCATAAACGAGCATTCAGCTCCACAATGTAGTTTTAAATTAGTCATTTTATTAAAGAGCCGGTCGATGACCATTGTTGTAAAAATGGTGGGAAACGGGGTTTTTATTTAACAAGTAAGTGTACAAAACTCGAGCATCGGTAATGCAGACTTTTACTGAATTTGGGGGAAGTATTGATAATATTAATAGGCGAAGTTAACATCGTGTTCAACGATAATCATAATCAAAATCCATATCAAAATCTAGTGGTAGGGGCAACACGGACCTCCGACAAAGCCAAGGCAGGATCAGGTGCCATGGAGGAGTAAGCATCCTCTGCTGAACCGGTCACATCCAACGTAGAGCCCTAAAGTCGAAATAAAGTAAACGGGACTACCGTTAGTCAAATCTAGTAGGAAAAATGACAGTCTAACAAAAGGTATGGAAACAAAAATCAGTCAACATGATGACTTAGTGATTTAATTTGTAATCGCAACACCGGTCATATATAGCGGACCGTAGGATATTGCTTAAATGATGACTTTAAACGAAAATTCGTTATAACCCTGCACACATCATCTTTTTTGTTAGCATAGTTGACCTCGCTTTAAAAATCGAAATCAACTGGGAGACATATACACCATAAGCAGGTGTAGTGGTATTATTACTATTAAAAAAAAGGGAAAGTTGACGATTGCACACGCTTATCATATAATGTAATTGTCAGTCTGCCATTAGAGTCAATGTTAAGTAAAATATCCAAATAAGAAGCAGATGTCAGATTAGTGGTATCCTTTACTTCGAGTTCGTCGAATCTGATAAAGAATACTTACGAGACAGCTCATAGATAGAGGCACAGAGTTCGTCAAAAGATGCAGCAAAAACATGGCCACCTGTAACTAAGACAGGCAAGGACAGTGTCTCAAAAGTCTGAAAAATAATTGAAAGTGATTGCAGATACACGGTTTATGATGTGCCTAATCTGTTGGCATGTCGCTGTCGCGGGTGCATTTTATTTTGAACGTATTTTGAAAGTACTAAATATTTTCCGTGAGATGGATATCGCTTATATTAGATGACCAAAGACTAGTACGAGTACAAACGCTAAGCAATTGCTCAAAATATTTCCCAAGTTCAATTATGACAATTTGCAACTGGCTACGAAACATGGGTTCACTCATTCGAACCAATAAGAAAAATTGGAAACAAATATAGCTAACTAATCACCGTAGTTCTAAGGCCAGTAACTTTTTTCAAAAGAACCATAAGCACAAACAAGTTCTTGATTGTATATTCCTCTTACAAAATTCCGGTGCCGAAGGCAAAAGTGTTACAGTTCGATATTACCCAGATGTTATTCTAAAAAACGCTCAAGAATATCTAACGACCCCACTTCAGGTAGCATGTCTACAACATCTGAGCTTGTGAAGCAATTTTGGAAGTCGCCGAAGGTACCGTTTTGCTTATCCTACCATATTCTCCAGATCTAGCTCCATGCGACTCTTCTTCCAAAATCTGGTCGTCGTTACCCTTGGCGCTGCCGTCAATCAGTGCCCTCCGAAGTCTACCTAAATCAGCGCATTTTCAGAAATGGATTAAAAACCAAATAATACTTGAAGGGATATACAGTTCATTTCACTATTTGAGTCGAATGCTTTTGAGATGTTGTACAATACACTTACATATCGAACAACACTCGTATATTAACATTCACCAGTAATGGCATGTCCAGCAGGACGAAGAACAAGAACACTTGTGTGGATTAAATAACGATTGGCAATATCTAGGCACTGTAGAGTTTGCTTGTGATCAAAAAGTTTGGATACAATAGTGGAAGTATATTTGTAGGAATGCAGGGTGTAGACTTGAAATGGCAATAAACTGAGTTTTTTTTTTATGACGAAGAATGTTGCTACACCTTTCCTTTGTTAGTAAGAGAACGCGGCGCAAGATTCGGAAGGATTACTATCCGTAATCCGCGGTGATTTGAAAATTGCCTGTGATGGGCAACATCCAATAATCATATAATTCTGTCTTATATTCTGGTGTTGAAGAATCCATGTATGGACTAGATTTGACATTTTCAATAACGTATTCAAAACTCTCAATGGAACAGAGAACGTTTTTGTGCGAATGTGATGTGAGCTTAGTGCTGGTAAAATTGACTTAAGGTAATTGAAGTTAATGAAGGGTGACATCGTGGTTGTTTGGTCTTTTGTATGAATGATGCCCGGCCTTTTGTATATATGGGAAAAGTCCCATCACATTCATGTTATTTCCTTGTGGCTAGTTAAAAACATCATTAGTAGAACTCACCTGAATTCTCTGGAGATCTCTTGCAATATTGCAATCGTTCTGTGATTATTATCAAATCGTCGTGCATGGTAATGAAAAATTTATCTGATGTCGAAAAATTCAATTATTTTGGTTTATTGCTTTGTGGGGATGCACTTCTAGCTACATTAAGTAATATTCCCAGATTTACACTGACCCCTTTCAAACTATAGACACATCGTTGGGTGTTTTATCAGGGAGATCGACCCCTTTCAAACTACACAAACATATCTGGGAGATTCGGACAAACGTACATGATAAACTCGTGAAAATTGATCCTGAGGCCAGGTACTTGGGGAGAGTGTCCCTGTCGACCGGCTACATTCGCTTGCAGTTGATAAAAATTGGCGAAGTAAACATAACGTAATCATAGTTCCCAAAACATATATATAATTAATATATATGCAAAGTCGAGTGTACGGCAACACGGGCCTCCAACAAAAGCAGAGGGCAGGATCAGGTGACATGGAGGAGTAAGCATCCTCTGCCGAGCGGTCAAACGCGCGCGTGAGCCAGGTAAACGGGATTACCCCGTTGTCTAAGACAGTCTAACAAAGGGTATGGAGCAAATCAGTCAACATATGACTTAGTGATAATTTGTAATCGACAACAAAGGTCATTATAGCGAGCGTATAATTTGCGAAATGATAGACTTTAAACGAGATTCGTTATAACCTTGCAACTGGTATATTTAATTGGAATTGAAGTCTCGCTGCAAGAGCTTCTTGGATAAAGAGACATATCAATGATTAAAGGAAAACTTGAGTAAGATTATCTCTGAAATTACTGCACGGATTTTGATCGGGTTTCCACCAACATATTAAAAAAAAAAATAAGTTTGATCATAGTTAGCTTTTATGTAAAACCTCGGTAGTTTAACTTTAAAAGTATAGCCACGAATAGTTCTAAATGAAATACTAGAAAGATAAATCAGTTAAAAAAAACAACAGATTATAAATTTCAGGGTTAGAAATATCACTATATAAAACTCGCAAAATACTAGTTGAAATATCTAATTTGCGAGTTAAGAATTTGGAAACTCGCAAAAAATTGCCAGTATTTTTATCAAGTTGTTTGTGTCATTTTTGGCATTGAAATAGGGAATTTAAGCCAAGCCAAACATGTGGTGTCATCTGAAATTAAGCGAGAAGTATTTGGAAATTGGGAGTACATTTTAATAGTACAAGCAATTAATTGCGAGTTGTCAAAATTGGGAGTTTATATCACTATTATAATTTACTAAGTAGTAATGCATGATATGTGTGATATATGGCTTATAAGTTTTCTCTACCCTTTGACAATTGAAAAAGAAAACAACCCCCCCCCCCCGAAAAATCAGAGATAGTTCTAAGTACCCTGAATAGTGATGAATTCTTGTCAGAATTTATTTTTAATGATGTTTTTTTTAATATTGTGTGGAGACCAAACTTACACCCATAGTTTTCTGCGTCTCTCTGTGCAAACGAACTCCATGAACTCTAGTTCTAAGTATGGTGTCGAGACCTCTGTGCTTGTAAACGAAAAGGGGACGTTCAGAGATATATTAGGTAAACAAGGCTCGTGCCATGATTTTAGTTTATTTAGGCAAAATATACTCGTAAATTTCGTTCAACGCTGGTTTTTCAAATTACAAGTTCATTCTAAACACAATTAAATAGGTTCTTTTACATCTCATTTTGTTTTAAACATGATATTTATTACACAATATTTATTACGCGGCACAAGCTTTGTTCACCTAACAAAGAATTATTTTTATCTCTTGTAAATGGACAACTGACATTCAAATTTTTTGCAGAAGTACTAAAAATTAGATTTATGCATTGTGAAAATTAAATTTGGGGAAAATAAAATTTTCACTCAAATCACACCTATGCCCCTTTAAGCATGTTATTATGATTAGTTCTATAAATTACGTATATTCTGAAGATTATTGTCATAAAGATATTATAAAAATTCCATCATATTACTTTGTACATTGAAAACTGGAATTATTTTAAACATTCACAAATTTCGAAAAAGGGGGGTAATTTAAAGAATATTTATCTTTTATGCATACCAAGAAATTTATACTTAGAGGACATCTGATGCTGCTTCTTGGAGGGAAAAAAAGATACATTCGTCAACTAGTTTTTGCTGTTGTTGTTGTTGGGTTTGTTTTTGTTTTTGTTTTTTTTTTGGGGGGGGGGGGCACCGTTCTGCATATCCTTAAGTAACCATTGAATGGAACTAGTATTATATTATCTCATTAAAGTTGTGAAATTCATTCAAATCTTATTGAGGCCAATCTTAGTATATTATATCTTGCACTTTATGAATGAGGTACTAGTATATCAAAATAATCTTGTAATGCGTTTCTATAACTTTCTGTGTAATTTTATTATACGCTCCACAAAGCAGCTGGATGGAAAATTGTTCATAGTTCACTGCATGCAACAAAGTTTGAACGTTTGACATAACTGTTTTCTTTTTAGAGAAGGAAGTTCAAACAGATTTCAAACAAACTGCAAACAATTCGCAATTTCAAATTCACTCAGAGGATGTATAAGGATGATCAATACTTTTAAAAACTTCTATCAAAATACCATTTATGCACAAATCGATGTGAAATTTTATCCAGATAATGATTTATATTTATGGAATCCTGTGACATTTTCAACCCCGGTCGATTGTTGCACGACAGATATGAAAAGAGTTATCATGAAGTATGTCATCTATATAGCCCCCCCCCTGGTGACCAAACTTATGATCATATATAGCTTTATAGCTTTAACCCCTCAAAGTTACGTTTAAAGCTCTAAAACCCCAGAGCTTCCATTTCTTATACTTTGACTTCATCCTGACAGACCTCTTGCTTATTGACTCTCCTTTCAACACCCCCTCCCCCAACCCTTTCGACAAATCCTGGATCCGCCACTGTGCTCTATGTGAAATTAACTGTTCTAAGTTTGTTAAATATACACGTACATGTTTAATCTGTTTAGAGTATCTGATGATTAATTGAGTGATGTCATCATCAAAATCGAACACGTTCACTTCTCCTATCGGGTCCAATACGGTCGTAAGTTTTCCTCATTACCGCATTACGCGAATTCGTGTAAAATGGCATGTCACAATACAAGTATACGTACTCTCTCTCTCTCTCTCTCTCTCTCTCTCTCTCTCTCTCTCTCTCTCTCTCTCTCTTTCTCTCTCTCTGCTTTGTAAATCAATTGTTTACTATAGATATCTCTGTAATTTAGATAAATCTATCTTAATTTATAAAATGAGTTTTTGACTCTATACTTTACATTTTATTAATGAGCTATTTATTACGTCACCTATATCATCACTTCGTGCGAGCTGAAATATAGGACAAATCTTAATTCGCTCCCTTGAAAACATATTGATTAGCAAACCTAATGCACTTGAATACTTTTGTAAATTTAGTGTTAGCTTTTTGTACATTTTTTCCTGTTTGTCCTGAGGAAGGGACATGTTGTCCCCACCCCTAAGACAATCGTTGATCACTCTGGTGCTTTATACATTTATTGTATTTGATTTTGTATCCACTTTTACGTACCAACAATGTTGAAACTCTCTCTCCTCTCTCTCTCTCTCATCACTCTCATCTCTCTCTACTCCTTCTCTCTCTCTCTCTCTCTCTCTCTCTCCTCTCTCTCTCTCATCTCACCTTCTCTGCCTCTCTGTGTGTGTGTGTGTGTGTGCGTGCGTGCGTATGCGCGCACTTGAGGCCATTTTGAGCATAATTAATTTCAACTTTGAAATTATCCGAAATCTGGATTTTTGACGGGGATTCCATTTTAAAGATGCCTAAAATAGATCTAGATTTATTGTTACACCTATTTGACACCGTTACTGGAGTCAGCCAATACACATTTAAAGAGCTTGTTTTTTCAGTTTTTGTGGGTTAAACAATTCATGAATTATAAACATGGCTAAGTTTTTTTTATTTGAAAAAAAAATAAAAAATAATAAAATCATCAATTACACGCTTAATTCAAGGCTTTAAAAACAAAAAAATCGATTCAAGAACTGTTTTTACAGAAATCCGGATTGCTTTATAAAATATGTTTTAAATCTATTATAGAGACAGCAGTATATTGATCCAGGTAAAAAAAAGTTTGATTAAATGAAGGTCCAGGCCCAATCAAAGGGGAGATAATCACGAAAATGCAAAAATAAGGGTGATGTCATTATCATTTAATTTTATTTCACGTGATCACCTAGCGCCGATTCTCATTGGTTAAAACACCTTTTAAGAATTGAAGTGATTTTTCGATCACGTACCTGAACAACAAGTAAAGTCTAATGGACATTGTTTTGTAGTTGTAATACAAAATTAAATGATAAGAAATAAATCTTATATTTGTTCGGGTGATATGCAGGTTATCACCGAGATTTTAGACGGTAAAACTTTTCATCAATGCGCTTCGCGCATTGATGAGTTTTACCGTCTAAAATTCGGTGATACATGTACCTGCATCACCCGAAAAAATATAAGATTCATTTCTTATAAAAATGTGTCATATTCAATATTTCCTGAACTATCTAAGGTAGAGCTTTCATTATTTGTATATAGATTTCTTATAGCAAGATCTTTCATTTCATAACATGATGTATGACCTTGTGACCTTTGGCTTAACCAGAACAGCAATTAGATGGTGTTCGTCATGTATTGGTTTTGAGGCATACATGTATCTGTGTTATATGAATTCATGTTCAGTTATGTTATGAACCTTTTAGCAACAATATAAAGGTGAAAATTTTCACATGAACAAAGATTGATGAAAATTACCACTGCTGAGCAAGGTCACTCAGGTGAGTGATGTGGTCCATGGGCCTAGCTCTTGTTCATCAATTAGACTTAATTTTTTAAATCAATAAACTGCACGCTTGATTTTTTACTATATTGGCTGAGTTTTTTTTATTTCATTAATTACCTTTTTAAAGTCATCATTTACATTTTTATATTATGCTTGAACTTGTTTTGGAATTTATCAATTACGCGCTTGAATTTTCAAAGTCCTTATTACCATTATCTTGTGGATGAAATCATTGATCATGCAGTGTAAGACAAAAATATCCAACGAAATTTTCTTTCCCCAAAGATGCTAAGCAAATTGTGATATATTGATCATAACTGAGAGTAATTGATGAAACGATCGGTACAAATTTCTAACTTCAAAGAACTATAATTTCTTAACTTTGTACCGTAAAAATTCTATTTTGCATTTGACATGTGGTATCATCGCAACGCCTACAGTAAAATTATTTTGTTATAAGTGAAGAGAGTACAACCAAATCTGCATTTTATGAAACTGAGCTATAAATAACGTTGCAATATGCCCCCCCCCCCTCCTTGTCTAATAATGACGCGATGACTCGCTTATGGCCATAAACTGTACGTTTTAAAAAGGAAGATGATGATAAAATTCATGTTGAAAATGAAAAGCTCAAAATCCTATCTTTAAACCTAGCTGATAAAACATTCAAATATAGAAAATATTCCTCATGGAATGCGGAAAGCATAACCTTAGTGTGACACGTTGCAAAGTGGTGCGATTTCATGCAAATCACATTATAAAAATCTAGCAAAGATTGGCAAGATATACACCTACAAATACATCACTGGGATACATTCGCATTACAAAACAAATCTCAGAGATATAAGAAATGAATCTTGCATTTTTTCAGGTGATGCAGGTATCACCGAATTTTTGGACGGTAAAACTGCATCAATCCGCAAGCGCATTGATGAAAGGTTTTACCGTCTAAAATCTCGGCGATAACCTGCACATCACCCGAAAAAATATAAGATTTATTTCTTAGCATTTAATTTTATATTACAACAACAAAATATTTAATAAGGATCATTAAACTTTAAAATTGTTGTTCAGGTACGTGATCGAAAAATCACCTCAGTTCTTAAAAGGTGTTTTAACCAACGAGAATCGGCGCTAGGTATTATTGAGTACGAGTCTTTTAAATGAGGTGAAAAATCTGATTGATGATAATATCTACTTCTATCTATGCAATATGAATTTGCGGAATTATGAGAAAATCAATATTGCGTTTGCTCGATCCGCTTCTATTCTATTTGGAGCCGTTAGCGCTCCCCGTGTAATTCTGTAAATGATGTAGGTCTACCCCTCTATACTATCATATATGTAGTATAGAATTACATGGTGTCTGCAACTGCATACCAGACTTACACTGTCCCTCTTTCATACCGGCCTATCCTGTAAGTGTTCAAGACAGTCTCCTTTTACAATACCAGCCCCACCCCAGATAGCCCCCATTGCATACCAGCCCCACTTCAGATAGCCCCTTATACATACAAACCCCCACCTCAGATAGCCTCCGTATACATTCTAACCTCACCCCAGATAGGTCCCATTATATACCAGCCCCACTCCAGATAGCTCCCATTGCGTACCAGCCCCACTTCAGATAGCCCCTTATACATACCAACCCCACCTCAGATAGCCCCCGTATACTTTCTAACCTCACCCCAGATAGGTCCCATTATATACCAGCCCCACCAACTACCACAGATATCCCCAATATAATACTAGCCCCAAACCACACACTGTCCCAGATGGCCCCCTATTACATCCCAGCTTGATTCATCCCTTATAGTCTCTGATAAGTGATTGTCCGTCGTCTGTCTGTCCGTTAACTTTTCACATTTTCTACTTCTTCTCAAGAACCACTGGGCCAAATTCAACCAAACTTGGTACAAATCATCCTTGGGTAAAGAGGCTTCAAGTTTCTCCAAATGAAAGACCAGGCCCTCATCAATGGGGAGATAATCACGAAAATGCAAAAATTGGGTGGTGTCATTTAAAAATCTTCTTCTCAATAACCACTGGGCCAGAAAAGCTGAAATTTATATGAAAGCTTCCTGATATAGTGGACAATCAAGTTTGTTCATATCATGATCCCTAGGGGTACGATGGGGCCACAATAGGGGATCAAAATTTTACATTTGAATATATAAAGAAAATCTTTTAAAATCTTCTCGAGAACCACTGGCCCGGAAAAGCTGAAATTTATATGAAAGCTTCCTGATATAGTGGAGATTCAAGTTAGTTCAAGTCATGACCTCAAGAGCTACGGTGGAGCCACAATTGGGGATCAAAGTTTTACATGTGAATATATAGGGAAAATCTTTTTTAAAATCTTGTTCTAAAGAACCACTGGCCCAGAAAAGCTGAAATTTATATGAAAGCTTCCTGATTTAGTGGAGATTCAAATCAAGACCTTCAGGGGTATGGAGGGGCCACAATAGGGGATCAAAGTTTTACATGTGAATATATAAAGAAAATCTTTAAAAATCTTCTTCTCAAGAATCACTGGGCCAGAAAAGCTGAAATTTATATGAAGGCTTCCTGATATAGTGGAGATTCAAGTTTGTTCAAATTATGACCCCCAGGGGTAGGATGGGGCCACACAAGGGGATCAAAGTTTTACATGTGATATAGGGAATATCTTTTTAAAATCTTCTTCTAAAGAACCACTTGGCCAGAAAAGCTGAAATTCATATGAAAGCTTCCCGATATAGTGGAGATTCAAATTTGTTCAAATCATGACCCCCCAGGAGTATGGTGGGGCCACAATAGGGGATCAAAGTTTATAGGGAAAATAAAAAAAACCCTGTCTTCTCAAGACCAAAAGAAACAATATTTACCTTAAAGTTTCCCGATATAGAGTAGAATCAAATTTGATCAGATCATACCTCCCAGGGGTAGGTCGGGGCCACAACAGGGGATAAAAAATTTGCATAATATGTTCTTCTCCAGAACCACTGGGTCAGTTTTAAGGAAACTTGAAAATTCTTTTTTAAATCATCACTGCTGAGCCAAGGCCACTCAGGTGAGCGATGTGGCCCATGGGTCTCTTGTTGCTATCATTATAGCCATTCTAAATTTAAACTGACCCTTTTCATTATAAATTCTATATAGTGGTGGCTATGGGAGGAAGAATGGGCATATACATGAGGCATCCTGTTCTACAATTTTTGTTTCCAAAAATAATAGAGATTGATGAAATGTACCAAGAAACTGATATTGAATTTCGTGCAAGGAATAAATGTCTAGTCTTTTTGTATTGTGGGGGCATAAATACAATGGCTAGGTTAATATATCATTGTCGAATTGAAAGGCCAGTGTTTTGAATGAAAGTTCAATCCATTGAGAAAAGCAATAGGTTTATTCCTGACAAAACATTAGTGTACATATACGTACATATAATAATGCAATAAAGCTCTCTTTTATAACATAAACATTTAAGGCATATAACATCGTGGCAAAATAACTCGGTAATAATGGAAGATGAAATAAATATCACTAAAGATATATATATATATATTAATTAAATCCATACACATAGTATTCTTGCATAGAATACAAAACATAATAATAGCAGTTTTAGCTTGAGTAACAGAAAAAGAAACATCCAGCACAAAGCCACAAACATAGAACAAAGATATAATGCACACATTATAAATACCGTATTCGTCCTATTGAGCGCCCCGGGCGCTTAGAAAATTAGAAAAAGGGGGCGGTTATTAAGTCCGTCTGTTGTGAAACGTGTATTGTGTAAAAACTTATGTAAACCATAAATCTATATTGAAACATACATTTTTAACTGCATCCCAATGATGCCAACATCGGTGGACTTGAGATACCATGTATTATGAAATTGAATGCAGTACCAAGATTGCAAGAAAAATTAAAAGTTCTGCTGTAACGTAAGTTTTACAGAAGGAGGAGGGGGGCCCTTATTCTTGGAGGATTGGGAAAGGTCCCGGGGGGCGCTCATAGGGGCATGGGCGCTCAATAGGACGAATACGGTATATCAAATGCAAGACACAAACAATTTTTTTGTAGATCAAACAATGTTCTTTCTCTTTTGATAAAAATTTAAATATACTTTGTTATACATGTAAATATCAAAGGAGTATTACTTAGAAAGCCAGCAAGGGTCTAATAACAATTTTGATTTTTAAGGCATTTTTGTCTGGATCCAGTAAGAAAGGAGATCTTTTTTGGTTCAGATCAGACAGATCTACGAGATCATTAAAATTGTGCGACAAGTGTTCACTGTCAAAATAACACGTTCTTGTAATACACTTGGCCACAAATTCGATGCTGTCCTGCTGCCCACAAATTAAAATACTGATCTGAACCTGCCGATGCTCGGAAGAATTGGATGTCACAGTCAAACGGACGGTCTCGTAAACAACTTCATCTATTTCACAGTTCCAAAACAGGCCAATCATAAGGCAGGGTTTAAAAATGACTCCTTTGGGATAAAAATCTACATGCCAATCCCACATAGAGATGTCATCTCCGTCAGGACCTGAGATAGGAGTGGAAAAAAATGCCCGTAAAACGTCGCCTTGGTTCAGTTTCTTCACATCCGGCACAGATATTTCTGTGCTCCAGGTGTCATTAGTGTAAATCCTGGGGTCAAAAGCCACATGGTGCGAAGAACTGGGAAGGGAAGGAAAAAGTCTGGATTTTTGTTCTTGGACTATAGCAAAGCAATTTGAATGGGAACTGATCTGTTGACTTGGTCTTGAATTGCCGCAAGGGTTTTCTCCCTTGCAATGTTCATTACAAGGCCTGCACAACTGCTGAATCTGTTCGTGAACTTTTAATTTCCAGTGATCTTTTAATATGCCTGTGGTTTCTGGGGAAAGTCTGTCTTCTCCTAAAACAGTCAGCTTCTCATGCAGCATCATTGGGAACCTTATCAATGGCATAACATTCTGTACAATATTATCCAGCTTGTCTTCCAGTTTTCTTGAATTAGATTTGGATTCTTTGTAGAAAACAAACCACATTTTGACTTTCTCATACAATGTGTACTCATCATTAACAATAATGTTTGATGACTTTAAAAATTTAATCAGCATGTCTGGAGATATGCCCATGAAATCCGGAGTGTTTGTGACATACTGAAAATTCCACGTGATATACTCCTCACACACTTGCTGTAGCTGTTTATGATCACACATAGTTGCGTACTTCAGCCACGATACCACGCGTGACTGAGAGGGTGGCGCCACATAGTGGCTGGTCATGTAATTGATGCATACGTCAGACAGATCGTTGATGTTGTACTTGTCAGCGAGGATGAGGATGGGGAGAACGCTGGTCTGGTTGAGGTGGATCCGGCCTGTGTATAGATACTGAAGAAAATCCTCAAACACCTCCTGGCACTCAGGCTCCTCCTCCAAGGAAATCTGGGACGTGTACGCCTCGGGCCATGTAGGGCTCGTTAACATGGTTTTAAACACATCACTGGAAATGCTGAGGATGAGCTTATGGGCGTGAAATGTCCTATCCCCTATACAAAGACGAAGGTCACTTAGCTCTGGATCACTGTAGAGAATGCTCAGTTTTTCAATTGTTGATGTGGAGTTATCCACTTGATGACCTACATTCTTTCCAGTACTCCATCGTTTTCCTGTCATTTTCATGCTGCTTTGGTTAACATCATCCTGAAAGATATTAAGATGCAAGTTACGGAGGTCATTTTGCATGTGTGAGATGAGAATCATGGGATAAATCTTGGAAAAATAAAGATTTGGTTTGACTGATATTTTGACTGCCACCGATGCCTTGACTGGCGTTAGTCTTAACAAGATTAATAGCAAGCACTTCTAAAAACCAACATGTAGAATGCAGGGAATTTGACTTTACTTAACACAGTTATAGCACCTAAAATGATCATATTCCTTAAGGGCAGAGGATACCCAAGATTTTGGATGCCTCAAATGAAGCAACACTGCTGTGTTTATATGGGATTTTCTATCATTTGACTCACAATAGACAAACATGATGTAAACAGGGTTCTCACTAGGATTTTTTTGGAGTCCGGGGACTCACGAATTTTTACGAAAGGTTGCGTCCCAGATAAAATTTGAAAATGAGTCCCAGAACAATAAGGCTGAGTCCTGATTTACAGTACACTCGCATCAAAAACAATGAATTTTTAAAGGAAAAATATTTGCATTGCAATAAAGTTAAACGAATTAAAAATATATAGTGGCCTACATGTAAAAATAACATAGTCACGATACGCTACCGAAAATTACTTTAATTTTCATCGTAACAAAGAACAAATAAACCACCTTCACTTTCGTTTTATGCTTCTTGGTAATCATTCTCTTGACACAGAGTTGTCGTCCTTTCTCTCCCTTACATCTCTGTCAACTCTCGTTTTACAAGATTTTTGTAAAACCGTTGAAAGATTAGAAAAACACTACTGTGGAGTGTTCCTAACTTTATAAAATATTTAAAAAAGAAAATAATCATATAACTTATTTGTTATTTTTGGCTTATAACTTTTTTAAAAACATTTTTACGCAAAATAGTTCTCTACACAAAGCGTTTAAAAATTTAAAACTATTAAGACCAAAAATAAACAAATAATGTTATCTGATTATTTTTCTTTTTTAATATTTTACAAAGTAATAAAACACTCACAATTAGTGTTTTTCATTCTTTTTCAACGGTTTTTACAAAAATCTTGTAAACGAGAGTGACAGAGATGTAAGGGAGAGAAAGGACCGACAACTCTGTGCAAGAGAATGCTTTGTAATGGCTAGTGTTTCACTTTCGTTTTCTTGACCGGATGTTAGGTTCTGAATAAGGCAGATTGATCCCGACATCAAAAATCTCGAATTCCTCGATATTCGGGACGCGTCCTCAGACGAGTCTGCGGACGCACCATTTTAAACAATGTCGCGTCCCAGATCAATTTGCTGCGCTATAGTACGCAATTCTTGCATTAATGAGAAACCTGGTAAATTAGATCTAACTGTGGACATTTTTAAGCAGTTGAAAGTGTTTGGTTCTTGTCTTCTTTATGTACTTATGACTTATCCCTCGTTGCCTTTGGGTAAAGCTAAGCTGTCCATAAATTTTCCAAGGTGATATTGGGGGCTTAACATTGGGATTTAGGGGCCATGTGGCCCCTAACTTTTAACTTTTACGGGCCCACATTGGAAATCCAGAGCCCACATTATGATAATACCAATTTTTAAAAAATTCCAGTCAGAAAATAAAATGTCAAATATTTTAATGCTCAAATTCTCTTCTCTCTGTTTTTTATATTCGTCATGCTTTTTACTAAACAAACGTACCCCGCTGTCAGTGGTATCCTTTAGCCAAGTCTAATTTTTACCATTTTTGAGAAAACGATAGGGATTTTGGAGTCATACTCCCCAAAGTAACCTTTCCGGTCAGGTTTTTCTTTTATTTTGGGGACATCGATGACACCATCGATAAAGTGACCCCATGGGGAATCCGGACGAGACTGCAAAAACCTAGGTCTCGCATCACAGCAGGTGTGGCTGGTAAAGATCCCTCCCTGCCTCAAAAAGCCAATGAGCGCCCTAGCACAGGCCTAATTAAAGCCCTTTCATCGGCAACGTGTGACGACACCACATGAGTGAAATATTCTCAAGCGGACGTAAAACGATATACGAATCAATCAATCGATAAAATGCTACATTGCGTTTATTTGAACAAACACTAAAATTAATCTTGGTTAACACGGCGTTTTCTCAAAAGCGGAAGTAAATTATAAATGCAAGATGACATGATATATCCGGGGAGAAAAGTCGCTTGCCATGTGGGCGAAAGGATTTTCATAAATCTAGTCGCCCACAGCAAAATTTGCTCGCATTGGGAGCGAGTGGTTATCCACAACACTGCATAAATATTGTACTCGGTGTCAATTAAAAAAACTGCCACAGCGAATTCCATTGTTAAATCTTATTGACTAGTCTCTATAGATACTTAATTCAATAAGGCCTAATTACTTTATTACCAGACTCCAAAAGAGTTTTTGTAATTAATCAATGGGTTTTCTACAGTAACTACACTTGATTTACATTCTAATGTAAATCACCCAAGCTTGACAGACATTTATCTCCATGGGGAGAGTCCTTCTGCAGCCCTTTCTTTCTATCCCTCACTTTCTCTGATCCTCCTTTTTCTCTCCCTCTTTCTATTCCTTGAACCCCCCCCCCCACCTCCCCCACCACCCCCTCACCTCACCCCACCCCCCACCACCACCACCACCTCATCCATCCCTTCGTTCAGCACAATGTACAGTATCGACTACCTCTAAGTCTAATCATCAGATTACTCTAATGGCTCACTGGCAACATATTTTTAAGTGAAACCTACAAAGACAAAATCAACAAAAGAAGTACTGCCATTTTGTTCAACTAACTGTATCCTTGGCCGTCTCCAGTTTGATTTGTTCGAAGCCACACCACATGTTCTGAGTAATCAATTCACGAGTTGCTTCAACAGTTATTCCAGTTATAAATTTTTGGGAATTTTAATGTTTACAGAATACAGCGAGTTGAATATAATTGTATAAACTCAGGCAAATGTCCACTCTTAAATGCCCCCTGTGATTCCAAGTGGATAGCCCACAGAGGAAAGTGGACATTCAAAAATCCACCTGAGCTGCACTGAAACTGTGGCCAAAGAGGGATAATCGCGTTCTAGCTAGAACCTATCAAAACCCTGAACATTACAATTAACGATACATATGTAGCAGTCAGCCAGATAGCTCAGTTGGTAGAGCACCTGACTAGAGATTCAGGGTGCCCGGGTTCAAATCCCGGTCTGGTCTACTGCATTTTCTCCCTTCCTGTTACATTTGGTGCCGTAAACCACCCCTGGAATTGCAGGTGAAAGTCCTGCCAGGGAAAATAAGAGCCTGGGTTGTGTGTCTTCGAGGACGACGACAGTTTAAGGAGGGAGAAGTGTAGCGGTCAGATGGGTCAGATCACCCGTGGCCAGATACCTCAGTTGGTAGAGCACCTGACTAGAGATTCAGGGGGCCCTGGGTTCGAATCCCGGCCTGGTTCATTGCATTTTCTCCGTTCCTGTTACATTTGGTGCTGTAGATCACCCCTGGTCCTGGAATTGCCAGGGGCAAAAAATAATAAGCCGGGTTGTGCATTCGGGAACGAGGACAGTTTAAGTAGGGTGGAGTGTAGCGGTCAGCCGGGTTTGATCTCCGGTGGCCAGATCGCTCCGTTGGCAGTACATAGAATTACCGAAATACCCCTGATTTACCGAAATACCCCCAGAAAACACCGAAATACCCAATTTTCATATGTATCGCTTCGTAGAAAGACCCAGTCGTGCCCGGACTTTTTCCACATGTGCCGGCCGTTTTAGAACGACTCAAAATGAACAGTGATTAACGAAACAACCCATACACTGCTCACGGAAATTTTTGTTTCTGACAGGGCGTGTCCATTATAATGGTGTTTATACAATGTCAAGGAATGGGAAGCATATGCATTCATTGAACACATTTTAGACCGCAGCTACCGAAAAGGAGAATTTTGCGGGGAGAGGTTTGGGTGGGATGCCTGGCTTTAAAGGATACAAGGGGTAGGGGTTCAGCTAAAGGAGGGGCACAGAATGTGGTATGCCTCTCATCCTGGGTCTGACTTTTAAGGAAACAGGGGGGGCCAGTAGAGAAGGAAGGTCCGGCCCTTGTAATTTAGACATGAGCAGAGGCCATCATAAAATGACAGCTTGATCAGTTTAAGGGCGCGGGTGTATGGGTACTCACTACTATACGTGACCGTTGTCACAACAGAGTCAGAGTTCACATCGGAGTGCACTACTTGTGTGTTATGTGTGCTTGTAACAGTTAATAAATGTAATGTCCACAGTTTGAGTCAAAGAAAATGGTACGCCAACACTCATTTAACCCTCCCCCCTTCTCTCTCTCTCTCATTCTCTCTCGGTCAACTTCAATCGTCATGGATCATTCTTCCGATCCTCCTCTTATGAATAATGATTTAGGTTACTTACATTAGCTTCACGAGCATATTCTCCTCTCTTCACCTTCTACAATACGTCGGCCAAAATCTTTAACATCCTCTTACGCAGCAACGCCCAACGATACTTGATAATCGGCCTTATTAGCCTCTCTGTATCTTTTAGTTACCCAAAATTCGGCGGTCCTCCACTCATAATCTGAATCTCAAAGCTTCTCTCTTCTTTCTCTCCATTGTCTCAGTCTCCTGCTCATACTTTGTACTTACAAATTTTTATTAAATTTAGCGGCTGGTTTTCTTAATTGAAGATAAGAATCGTAATTAAAGCTAAGCATAGGATTTTAACTAATTCTAACAAATGAGTTCGGGTTAACCCTTAACGGCTAACCCATTGTATAAATAGCTGCAGGTTTTGATATAACTAATAAAGAGTGCGCTATGGTCTAGTTGACTAGTACCCATGTATATTTGTAACATCTTGTTTAGCTGGAGAAGATTTTGATAATTCTATATTATGAAGGAGTCGCTTATGTGCTGGCCGTCGTGATATTTAGTCTTTGGAGTGTTATTTTTGATAATTCGCTAAATACGGAGTCAGAACGTTTTTGTAGGTAAATACCTTTACTTAGCTGCGAGGTTTGAATATCTAGGATGGGTTAACTATCAATGTAGATATCTGTTTACTCTTATATTTGGTCGCTCGTTGCAAAGGTTTGTGATAGCCCCATAGAAATCTCTTTCATGGCGGATCACTAGGCCTCCCCCACTGGGTATCCGCACATCACCCAGAGAAAGGAGGCCTTGTGTGAAAGGAAATTTACAATTCTAAATCAAAGACGGAAAAAATAAGTTAGAAAGATATATATGCTTAGAAGTTGGAATGGTATTGGGTGTTAACGGTTAAATTTACATCTGAAAAGGTGGGAGGTGGTAAAGGAAGCTAACGTTCGCAAATATTACAGCTCTAATTAAGCAATCAGCTTAGCGGTTGAGACAGATATTTATAAAGTTGTATGCAGGTTATAACAGCACAAGGTAATAAAAAGGAGAATAACCAAATGCTTGCAAGTGGAATGGCTCCGTTGCATATCTCTGAAAATATTCAAGATCCATAGATTTATAGCAATATAGATTAGGATAAATAATGCTTCATTTATAGTATTAGATGCAGCATTAATGCTGAGCATTTCCATAGACATAGCTTATTTCAATATTCAGGGTATGCAGTCCTGAATAAACATTTTCGACACACTAAAGGAAGGTATGTCCTGATTTCCAAGTATTGAATTTTTTGACAAAAACAATATCAAAAATTCCTAATTTTATTTGATTTTTGAATAGTTCTCTGTAGCATATATAATCACAATTGGTTTGGATCTGAAACAGGAAAGCATTCAAATCTGCATGCCAAAACATGCACTGATAATATATAATTATTGTCCTAACTGTAAATCCACTTGATGTGGGAATATGAAGGTTAAATACCTCTTATGAAATTTTATTAAACAGTCCCATGAAGAAATAGAATTCGGCCCAGTCTGGAGGAGGAAAGGAGTAGAGATGAACTTTCATTGACCGAGAGTATGTTTTGCCACAGCACAGGGGATCTTAGTCTGGTAATGAGATCTTAAGTCCGGTCCATGAGGATCTTTAGTCGTGGGGTTAGGAGAATCAAATTAAGATCTGGTACTAAGAATCTTAGTATGGTATGATACTCGTAGCCGAATCACTGAATTTAATGCGGTTAGGGTGGTTTTTAATTTTAGGGGGGGGGGGGTGTATTTGACACCTAACTTCTCAAATCAAACATATGCACAAAATCTTCTTCAAGAAAGTAATGAAAATTTCTCAGAATTTGAAATATCATCTGAGAATAATTAAGCCAACTAGGATCTATTCACCTGGAGCACCGCATGAACAAAGAAATTCTACATTATAATGTATTAAAACCCTCTCTTGTGTTTTGTTAACAATGTACGATGCATATTACCAGATTTATGATACATTATAAATTACGGACTTTTTATTTCAGGCTCTGGAAAAGGCTAAAGTAGGCTGGGAGGAAAAGAGAGTTTTAGTTCCCGGCAACGGGAACAGCAGTCCATGGGGGACACGCATTACACCTTGACTCTTACACCTACCCTCTAGCCTGAGTGTATAACATTCACTTGACCTACCCTTTCTTGTTTGAAATTTTTAATTTAATAAATATGTATCTTTTTTTCTCTGACTATTTCTTTCATTAATTCTATTTATTAAATTAGTCATACGGCCGGTTAATTGATTATTTAGAAAATAAACATTGATTTCCCATTTGTCTAAGGGTTAATTTGATAGGTACAGAAAATTGGTTCTTTGTTATCCAATAATAAGAACCCATACAGGTAATGTACTTACATGATATGAAATGTATTTTTTATATTCTATGTATATTATAAAAAAAGAGTTTGAAATTTATTATTGACAGCTTTTGTAATTGACTTTGATGTTGGTAGGTGTTTGCCTTAAGGTAATACTTTGGGTACATCACCTCTCAAATTAATTGCCCTTGCACACATGAGAAAGGGAAAATGGGGTTTAGTTGTATATGCTTTGGTGATAACGAGACTTAAACCTACATTTAAGAAATGTTCAAAACTAAACATGGTTCACAACGGCAGGTAAGGCGTATCCCTCTCAACCTGTAAATATTTTATCATTGATGTTGACTCATGTTACTGATTAGTGTACTTGACAATTAGCACCAATACATGGGCCTGTGGTTAAGTTCAGAAAGGTGACCTTCTTGTATACTTATTGTAGATTTGCAGATCTAGCGTGGGTCAAATGTCAGTGTGGTGGTCATTTAATGTGGTGGTCCACTTATTATCGTTGATTTTATAAACTGATGTGTCCCAAAATATAATGAATGAATATTAGCACTTAAATACATTAAGAGGGATCTCTCACGCGAAGTGTATTAAAACGTATATTGAAGATAGTAGGCAAAGGAGGTCACGTGACCGGTTTAAGCAAAGATATTCACTAATAAATTGGTTTGTGTGTTACACAGATCCACCTGTTCTTTCGTCATAATGGCGGGTATCCGGGTGTGAAAATAAAAAGAAGAAAAAATTCAAATAAATTATCGAATGTTTGGTTTTATAAAAAAGAAACTTGTACAAATATTTAAACTACAATAATATGAAATGA
>CAJDSM010025089.1:0-11059 GCA_903981925.1 Ostrea lurida | reverse complement strand
AGAATGTTATAATTCAAGAGATAACTTTATTTATAAAATCTTAGTTCCACATATATACAATGTACCACTCAATTAATATATTAACTGATTGATGTCTTCTATTTAGAAACACTCTACTACATAAGGATCTGTGATGTTGCCCATTTTGCATATATGTGTAGTGGTTGATGTATGCAATAAGGTGAAAAAGTCATAGAAATTGGAAAAATTTGAATTGATTCAAATCAAGATACCATGTGATTCCAATACAAAACAACTCACCAATTAAAAATCTGCACCAGGTGTACATATACTTTATACGTTGATTGTTTATATATTTTTTCACCTCTTTTCTTAAAATTTCCTCCACCAACCCCCCCCCTTTTTTTTTCAGTTGGCAAAATGAAGTGTACGTACGTGCGTATTTGTTGTAATATGGCAGCTATATATATATAGCATCTATACAGATCGAGAGACTAAGATAAAATTCAGTGAGATACCCCCTCCCCCGTATCGTATGTTATATACATATATATTTCAATTCAATTTTAATACATGCCCAAAAGTACGACTTTTGTATTGACCATCGGATGATAAATTTATTGATGTCCGATTTGACCTAATTCCGAAATGACTAGGGGTCGATTTAACTAGGTACCGAATTCCAAGCACGCGTTCTTACCCAGAATTCCGGTTTCCAGAGATGGCGATGGATAACTCAACGCCGAGTCGACACGAGAAAAGTTTAGGGTTGCTCACAACAAAATTTGTGTCATTGTTGCAAGAGGCGAAAGATGGTGTACTAGATCTGAAAGTTGTAAGTTATCTCATGCTGTAAAAGTTCTTTTTCATACATGTTTCTCAGTTATACTTGCATGCTGTCGCTCTTTGTTTACAAATTTTCAAATTTGCATGCACTTAAAAGTTGCGGACAGCGAAGATTCTTGAACTTTAGAACGTCAGAAATTGATACATTCATTGTGCATCACGGAAAATATTGAGTCACAAAATTTGTAGACAATGCAAATATTTGCCCTACATGGGTCAGAGTAGAAAATCCAATCATTACTGGGACCCCCCCCCCCTTCCCCCTTTTCAAAACCATCCCACAGTGCAATCCTTAAAAATGATGCAGGTAAAATATTATCCATCAGGAACCATGTATTGGCCCTCAATATAAGAAGGTACATTGTTAAGGAACAAAAGGAGCAAGACTTATAACCTGTCAAAAAATTTCAAAGATGTCTGCTCAAATGAATTTGTGAGTTGTGGTTATGTTTCAATTTTTTTTTCCAAGCATACTTTCTTACACATGCAATTCCAATTTAAAATTGAAAATCTAAATTGATAACTATGGCTAAAAAGTTTTTGAAAATTATTTTTTTTAAAAATCAATTACGAAGTTAAAAATTCTTTTAGAACTGACTTATATTTTTTATGAAGATATTGATAGGAGTCTTGATCATGTAGTGCAAATTTAATGAGAATTGCATCTTCTCACTGTGATTTATTCTCATATTAATCAGACCAAAATGAAATAGAGGCATTATCATGTTATTCGACCCACTATAAAATGTAAGAGTTATTTTTCCTTAAGTAAGAGTTATCTGCTCTTTAAATGTGATTTATTCCGTTAAGTTACTATAGGGATATGCAAATTTTTAAAAAACTTTTTTTGCTACAAGTGAAAGAAGTATAAATAGAAACAACTTATAGGGTGGTGGTGGGGGATGATGGGGGAACAAGCTAAATACGGAATAAAGCGGGTCGAATAACTTGATAATGCCGAAATAGATGTGTGTTTCCCATTCAACCCCCAATAAATTTAGGTAGGATAGGTAGGCAAAACATTAACATCATAGTTATACCCCCCGCAAACGAAGTTTGGGGGGGGTATATAGGTTTCACCCTGTCGTGTCTGTCCGTCCGTCCGAAATATGTTGTTGTCCGAAACTCCTCCTAAACGACTTTGCAGATTCAATGAAACTTTGGTGGAGTGGTTAGAAATACATAATGGAGATGTTGCCATATTGTCAGGATTTATTTTGGACAATTTTTGTACATAGATATGGCGTTTTTGGACTTAAGCAATTTTTCACACTATACCATGCATCAGGCGTTGTCCGAACTCCTCCTAAAACGACTTGCAGGATTTCAATGAGACTTTGGTGGAGGTTAGATCACATAATGGAGAGTGCATATTGTCAGGAATTTATTTTGGACAATTTTTGTACAAGGTATGACGTTTGGACTTAGGCATTTCGCATACTATGCCAATCATGCGCTTGTCCGCAACTCCTACCTAAACGACTTGCAGGATTTTATGAACACTTTCGTGGAGTGTTAGAATATAATACATGGAAGATGTGCATATTGTCAGGAATTTATTTTGGACATTTTGTAACAGATATGAAACGTTTGGACTTAGGCATTTTTCCGCCAAAATACCTATGCAATCAGTGCGTTGTCCGCAACTCCTCCAAACGACTTTCAGGATTCTTATGAACACTTGGTTGGAGTAGTTATGATCACACTAAATGGAGATGTGCATATTGTCAGGAATTTATTAATTTGGACAATTTTTGTACAAGATTTGAGACGTTTGGCTTGGGCCATTTTCACGCAATGTAATGCATTAGTGCATCGTCCCCTCCTCCTTAAAGAATAATATCTATATTCCCCATGATTAAGACAACTTCTGTTAATCTGAGGAAAAATCTGTTGTGTTCATTATGTAGTGTGCCCCGTGGGGGTATTAGTCCCGATAGGACAGTTCTAAGTTGTAATTAATCAACTTAATGTCATACATACCGTGAACATCATCTCAGTAAGTTTTATGTTTTAAAAAAAAAATATTTATATCAAGATAGGCTTGCTGAATTAGCTAGCTGTTAGACAGAAACGAGGATTTAGACCATTACCAAATGTATTGGAAGGCATTGTCTCAATCGAAAAGAAGTCCAAAACCAGCATCCAGTGGAAGTGAGTGGTGAGAATCAAGTGCTGCAGTAAGTATTAGATGCTGGCAGAACTGGTTTTTGGTATAACTATTTCTTCAACAAATCTTTAATTAAAAAATATTTTAGAAATAAATCACATCAGCAGGAAATACATCAATGTCATTTGGAATGTGACATGTAAGAAGTAATGATATCGAAATTGCAAGTGCTTCAAAAAATTTGTATATATGCATGTTCCTTTCTTGATTTTTTTTTTATTCAACAGAGGTGCCAGTACAAAATTATTCAGGATCTGAGGATGGGTAAGGATTTGGACATTGTGCTTTCACTTGTTTTAACTGGTAGAATAAGTTTTTTCAATCAAAGCTTATATGTGTCCATGTTTTGTGTGGCAGTGTAACCACAAGGAAATGGTAACAGCAGTGAAATATCAAGACCGTCTTCTGACCCTGAAAACAGGAAGATTATGATCTTGACCAAACAGGACAACATTAAGACCTTCACAATCCTGGGTTCACGCAAAGCATCAAGAACGTCACAGATGAAGTCACAAACACCAGTAATGTGTCTTTAATAATTATATCTATAGTTCAGGATTTGTTTGTGAACAGTGTCAAATGACTACACACAAGTCAATTAAATTCCTGTAACCTTAAGCTCCAGTTCTTTGAGTGTGTGTGTGTGTTCAAGTGAAAATGTATAAGGGATTGTATTGTCAATCAAGAAAAATAATGGTTATACTGTAGAAACAGGTTGCATTGTAACCAGAAATGATTGTAACTGTAATGCCATAACAGGCTGGTACTGTAAAACAGAAATAGGGTGTACTTTAAACAAAAATTATACCATAGGATTGGAAATAAATGGTTGTACTGTAAAGAGAACTAGGTAACAATGTTGTAAAAAGAAATTTATTGTAAACACCAGAAAAATAGATTGCACTATAAAAAGATAGGGTTGGTACTGTAAAATGGTAATTTTATAAGATAAATATTAGATATTTTTTGCTTTCCTCAGGGCAGCATACGTACACATGAGGGACATCTGTCGAAGTTTTTTCGAGGGGACCGTTACTAGCCATACAGGCCCCCTCTGGTTACCCAGTTAGAAGTCCCATACCAGAAGTGGTAAGTATGGCCAAGGAATGGTTGAATTTTTTATTTTTTCAAAAGTGTATAAATTTTTAAAAGAGCAACAGGTTCTCATTAACGCAAAATAACTGCGTAATATACGCGCAGCAAATTTGCTCTGGGATCCGACATTGTTTAAAAGCCGGTGCGTCCGCGTGACTCGTCGAGGATGCGCCCGATATGCGAGAAAATTTGAGATTTTTTAAGTCGGGATAATCTACAAAACTTCCAGTCCAAGAAAGCGAAAGTGAACACCATTTCAATTAACCGAGAACCTTATTCTTCTTTAGTTACGCTTGGACATGTTTTTGAGGGTATTGATAGATTCTGAATATTACCTGGGTGATTTACTAGTTCTCTGTTTTCTGATGAAATTAAAGTACACTTTCGGTGAGCCTCGTGCTATATATTTTACATGTATATATTGTTTATTCATTTATTGCAATAAAGACATTTTTTGTTTCAAAGAATTTATTGTTTTTGATGCGAGTGTTACTAGTAATTGGGACTCAGCCTTATATTGTTCTGGAACTCATCACAATTTAGGCTGGGAACGCAACCTTTCCCAAATAATCGTGAGTCCAAGGACTCAAGGTTTAAAAATGCTAGTGAAGAACCCTGAGAAAAAATATTAAATATAGGTAATCAAATGATTAGAAAGTAGTTCAGCATGTAAATAATTTTTATGCCCAGTGATCGACCGATCAGGGGATATTGTTTTTTGCCTGTCTGTCATTCTGTCTGAACATTTATAACCTCGGCTATAACTTTGAAATGGTAAGTACTAGGGCTTTTGTATTGACTGTATGATTCCTTATGACAAGACTTTCCGTGGTAACCAAAATTTTTGACCTCCTGAAACCTTGACCTTGGGGAAAGATTGACCTGCTTTGAAAAAGCTTTCAACCTTGAGTTATAACTTATTGAATGGTAAGTACTTAGGGCTTTGAGTATTTCAGCATGTATGTTTCTTAATGAAAGACTTTTTTGTGGTACCAAAATTTTTCAACCTCCTGACCTTGACCTGAAGTTTTGACTCTAGCTTTTCAAAACTTTAACCTTGGCTAATAACTTTGAATGGTAATGTAACAGGGCTTTGATATTTCACATGTATGTTTCTTAATGAACAAGACCTTCCGTGGTACCAAATTTTTACCTCACTGACCTTGAAGTTTACCTACTTTTGAAAAACTTAAACCTATTTATAACTTTTGAATGGTAAGTGCTAGAGGCTTTGATATTTCACATGTAGTTCTTTGAACAGACCCTTTCCGTGGGTAAAAACTTTTGACTTCCTGACCTTGATATTGAATTAAGACCTACCTTTTCAAAAAATTTAAACATATAGCCATACTTTTGAATGGCCAAGAGTTAGAGGCATTCATATTCACATGTGTATCCTTTGATGAGTCACTTTGTCTGGTACAAAAATGTTGACCTTGACCTTGATTTGACCTACATTTTAAAAACCTTTAACATTGCTATACTTTTGAATGGTAAGGGAAAACCTTTCATATTTCACATGCATAATCCTTATGACAAGCCCTTCCACTGGCATGTGGATATGGGGGCATTCGTGTTTCACAAACACATCTTGTTTCTAGCATTCAGACGAATAAATTTTTACAGGGTCCTGGTTTTAAAAAGAACTACCAGATGCATCTTAAGAGTCATTCAGGCCCTATTCATGTTCTGCTGGTGAACAAAGACACAGAGGAGACCAGTCCCGTGGTGGTGCAGGTGCCCCCTCCCAAAGAGGAGGATGCCGAAAATCAGAACGTTGATCCAAACCAAACACAAAATAAATCTAGGAACGCCAAAGTAAGAGATGGGTTGGGAAATGTTTTTACAGTGTTGTATAATTGTGGAAATCCAGCACTGCATCTGTCAGATTTTAATTTCTTCATTTAGATGATATTTTTTCTGACACTACTAAGGAAAGTGTTTCAACTTTATGAAATGTTGTGTTGAGTTGATTTTGTGTATCACTGCTTGAAGAGAAAGCTGTCGCACAGAGGTCTTCCATTCTGGTTAACAATTTTTGGCCAGGTTGCACAATGTACTATGTGACAATAATGTGACAATAAATGTATGAAACTTAAAAAAAAAACAATGTACATCTGGCTTTTAAAATAGTGAATGGCAAGCGGGTGGGTGGACAAGCGGGCGTCCCTGTAATAGGGCACCTATTTTGTGTTACAATCCTCTCACACCTTTATTTTGACATTCCTCAAACTTTGTACAGTTGTTATGGACACATTGATGTGCATGTGTCTTTTTGAAAGTGATCGGATATTTTTCGAAAAATTTACATGTAGTTGAACTTTGTAATTTTTTAATGATGTCTTGAATTATAGCAGCTTTTAAAGCAACTCGGCCATTTCTGTTCTTGAATCGATTTCCCATAATTGTCACAACCTTGTTGATTGATCATCAACATTGAGATATTTCTCTCAATAAAGTTTTTGAATGCTGCAAAAATTAAACCATCACTCTTTTTATCAGGTTACTGTTATTATGTCATTTTGACTTAATTTAGAATTCAGTGTACAAATTATGAATTGAATGAAACTTGTCCATCATCTGAAGTGTCAAGAGAATTTCATGTTAAAATGGCCTCGTATCAATTTCATGTCACAGGAGACAAAATATTTAATGCAGCATCATCTCAACACATCGACCCGGGTCAATTCTGCCCTATACTGTTGCAGAGTAAATATTTCACCCAATTACTCTATGAAACTTATATTAAGCGATGTGAGGAAGGCATATTTACACTTAAAACTGAACATCTGTACCACATACTGATGCTATTAATGCATTTGTTTTTCGAAGTTAGTAAATAGTATTTCACCACAATTCAATGTATAAACTTAATTGAGACAGACTATGATTTTATTTAGCGCTCACTGCCGAAATCTCCATTACGTCCGTCACAACCATCATCAGAAGTAGAATTCCCCACACGAATGTCAACAAGGTCATCTCCAAGGAAACAAGGCCAGTCTTCACAACCAGGTAGAATTATTTTTTTTCTTAAAGTCTTATCTGTATTTGAGAACCAAAAATACTCTCAAAATCAAAATTATTTCAGGTTTTCCAGATGGTAGTGTTGATATAAATGTCACGAAGTTTCATTTTCATTTTTTTAGTTGCTTCCACTGCTGAAACTCAGACCACGCTCGACTCTCTTCCCAGTGACATTCTGTTTGACCCCGATGACCCACGACATACTGGTCTGGGTAAGATCATAACTTAGAATCCATGGCATATTTATTTTGATAAATTTGTAACCTAACGATTCATGACAAAAACAGGTCTGATCAATTTCCCACTATGATTTACATCCTTCTACAAGTGAATTATTTTGATTTAGATATACCCAGTGAAGGAGATTTGATAGAGGAATTAATGTCTTCTGAAGGTATGTATTTTTTGTACCTTATTTAGAGTTTTGATTGTGAATTAAAGAATATGCAGTAAGTCATGCACTTCAGCAATGTGTGATTTGTCATAATTTTTGTTGCAGCCTTTGCACCCCTTCTGCGTTTGAGTCCCCCTCCTTCAGACAGAGACTATTACTTCAATCTGGATGACACAGAAGGGGCTTGTGACTTATTCGATGTTCCCCTTCTTACTAACTACTGAAATAAGTACAGCAGGTGCCGTCCTACCTCAGTGTGCCTTACAGGGACCAATAAGTTCTGGTTAGACTGCCTAACGACTACAGTCGCCACTCGGTGTGTCGTGGCTGATTTCCATTTGTAGAAAATCAGAGTGCATTCAAGGAAACCCGCTGCAAACTTGTCAAGTTATCAGGAACTTTAGTGCTGTTATGTTGCGCCAGGCCAATTTATTATGAGATCTCTGTCAATTGTTCAGATCTTTCCTGGATATATAATAGTAATTGTATGCCGAAAACTAGAAATGTTTTTATGTACAAATTTAGTAACACTAAAATTTGTAGGGTTACTAATTTCCCATTGAGCATCATTAAAAAAGTGCTATTGTAATTATCATGATGTTGTTCAAATGGTAGTGCTATTATATAATATGTTTTTTTTTTTTTTTTATCATAAAAGCCATGATGATGCACGTTTTGTTTGCTGAAACCTTGGATTATCCGAGTAATAAAAGCAGAGAAGTAATACCAATTGAAAACAATGTCCTGTATTGGAAGCCGAGTAAATTTAATATATATATTGATCTCAAGGTCGGCCTTTTCTCTAAAAATCATTGTCTGACAGATGAATGCCTCATATTGCCTCGTTTTCATCACTGAGCTCTATTTATCCATTTATAAACAACAGATGTTCCTTGGAAAGACCTACTTCTATATTTAAACCTGTTGCTTTTTAAAGTTGAGTACTTTAAAAACCATTAAATTTTCTAGTAAATATTGGTGACTTACTGAAAGATTAAGATCACAGCAAAATCTTCTTGAGTTGGGGTCGGCAATTTAGTTTACGCTTGGAATTCCATTGGGTGATATTTCTTGAGGTATGATCGAAACTGTAGAATTTATCATGGATCCATTTCCATTTAAAAGTGTGAACAATTGTGAGACTAAAATCATCAAAATCAAGTCAAGAAATATCTAGTATTTTTGTATTCAGTGAAATTTATTTTCAATGAATTAAGACATTTTAAATACATTAGTATGCAGTGATCTTGCTATTATGACAGTTATTTTAGTGTATATTGAGGAATTGTTTTGATAAAGTTTTCAGTATTTATATGTGTATACAGATAATGGTAGCCATTTTCAAAAGATTGTACATCTGTGCTATAGATATAATCCATGATGTGTTTCACACAAGACAACAAATCACCAGCAACATGTTTCATACCAGAAAAGTGTCGTGTTTATGTAAAGTATACAAAAGGGGCATATTTTTGTGAATGTTTTGTTTGTGTGTATCATCCCATTGCAACACGGTGTTCAACAGTTCTGTGCATGATGTGTTATTTATCTGTAAATATTGTAAAGGAAATCACCAATTGTTACATGTCAGATTTCTGTTACTTGTATTTCATTATTTTGTTAGTGTTGAAAACTTTAGGATCTTCCATTTGTTCTTCAAGTTGTTTGAAATGAAGACTGTAAGTCTCTGATTGGGTTGAATACTTGCGATATCAAGCCATTCTGCATTTAGTATGATGTTATCAAAAGTTTTATAGAACTACAATGTACATAACTAATATGTTGCCTATTTTTTTTATGTAGCAATATATCACTTTCATTGACAAAGTACCAGTGGCTCAGTTATCAGTAAATGACAAGTTTCTCACAATTATGTTACAAATAGTTTCAATGCTAGAGTTATAAATTTATCAAAATTTATATAATATTGTTCATTTAGTGCAGACTTTTTGTTCTGAAATTCACTATTTTAGAAATAAACTGTGATAAGAATGAATTTCATAACTTTTAATACATATTTTCATTGGGGGGGGGGGGGGGGGGGGGGGGGGGGTGGGGGGGGGGGGGGGGGGGGGGGGGGGGGCGGGGGGGGGGGGGGGGGGGGGGGGGGGGGGGGGGGGGGGGGGGAGGGGGGGTATGGGGGGGGTTATTTAGTTGTTGTAAGTCAGTCATAAACTTTTGAACAATTTCAGCGTTTCTCTGGAACCGCTGATCCAATTTCAACCTATGTTGGTATATAGCATGTATAGCTCAAGAGGAATAGAAATTTTGAATTCGATGGTCTCTACCTCCCTTTGGTCTGAAGGGTGTAACTAAAACCACAGCATTGAAGTCTTCTTCTTTACCCATGGGCATCGAGCAATCTAGACTATTAACATAATTATGATAAGCAATGAGCCCTCTATCAAAACTATGAATCTGATGACCCCATGACACACCAGTAATGACATGTCCAGCAGGACTATAGTTAAAAGAAAGCGAAGAACACTTACATGTAGGTGGATTAAGTATAAGATTATCAATATCTAGGCACTGTAGAGTTTGCTTGTAATTAAAAAGTTTGGACGCAGCTATTAGGAAATTCAGGGTGCGGACTTGAATTGGAAATGTGCTGGAATACACGGCTGAACTTTTTTACGACAAGAATGTAACTAATGTTTAGGCATCTACTAGTATTCCTTTATTAGTAAATTTCAGCTTAAGGAACCGGCAGCAAGATTTGGAAGGATTATTATCCGTAATCTGCGGTGATTTAAAAAGCCTGTGATGGGCAACATCCATAATCATAGCATTCAGTGTACGTATATTCAAAGTATGGACTATGATATCCTCGGGGAAGGACCATCTACAAGCAGTGATACCCACCCAGGAGAATAAATGAAAATATGTCATACTAATTTTGGTGCATCGTATGCGACTCGTTTCGAAAAATAATTTCTCATCCGCAAATGCTTGAAATATAAAGGTTTGGAAAGCCATAGAAAATTTTTAAAAAAGGGGATTTTAAAGAAAAGACCTCAAAAAATCAGAATTTTAAGCCAAACGCCTGTGAATGAGAAGAGCTTTGAATGAGGGAGGTACTCCTATGTTTCAGAAATTTCCAATGTTTTGTGACCTTATATGGAATTATATTTGGTAACAGATACCGTCTAACTGGGCTTAAAGGATTTTTATCATAATTTTTATTTTCTGAAATATATTTTAAAATGTTGTGTTTTTAAATCGGAAAGTATTAATAATGGGTTTAGTGGTTATTTTACATTCGAAACTGCATAAAGCAAGATAATGCATATTTCCCACTGGACGTTTGTCGCGTCATCGGTAATGCTGACGTCATACGTTCAATCGTGTTGGAACGGAGGCAACGAAAACAATTGTGAAACTTGTAGGCAGCTGTTTATAATACATATTGGAGAGATTTTGGGGGTGTGAATTCCTGTTCTAGTATACGTTGTATACCATAGTGGCTGTAATAGATTAGTCACACAAAAACTTAGATTGTAGAAATATTTCCTCGTGTGAAGAGGAAAGTCGAGAGAATTTTTAGTAGCCACGTTCTTACTTCA
>CAJDSM010025088.1:0-13410 GCA_903981925.1 Ostrea lurida | reverse complement strand
TCTCAAAAGCTCAGTATACAACATCCTTAAACATGAAAATAAGATATATCGTGCACTAGCTAGGCTGCGTAGTGCTCTGTAGCGCTACAATCTTGAACGATGTCCTAAGCTAGCGCTACGTAGGGATAACAGGCGTTAATTCATACAAAATAGCTCAATAGACCTAGATACCTCGCTAGCCGCTACAAGTTTGAGCGCAGCCGTGATCAACAAGTTGTAATATATATACAACGTCGTCCGGACAAACATAGGACAAAACTATTTAGTCATAGGGTCAATATTCAACGGGATCCATTTTCAATGCGATGACGTCATAAATTACCAAGCTGTTGAAAAATAAATCGGGGTATAGATTTCTCGAATTTTGATATATCAATTTTCAACGATGAAAATCAAATCCCGTGTAAATTATCAACCCGGATTTAAATTCTCCGGCGTGATGAGTTGCAGATTATACCCCCATGTATTTTTAAAACTGAAACTTATTTCTTATACTCTCTACTTTCATGTCTGTAGTAATTCCCAGCCGTTAAGATGTACTTTCTATATTTAGCGAGAGTTTTACGCGCATTGTTCACAATGTTGCAACAGATTCACGAGGAAATGGCTGTCATTATAAACCCCCGTAAACATAAATCACTTCGTCTGTCTGTGCAAATTCGTGTCCGGGCCATAACTTCTTCAATTGTTCTTTGAGGTAGGAAGACCATATTTGGTACACAAATGAATCACTATGAGACGATGTGTCGCGTATATTCGTGACCTCTATATAACATTGACCTTTGACCTCAAGGTCAAAATTAAATTTTTTTAAACATGAATTCGTGTCCGGGTCATTGCTTCTTTGTTCTTTGCCAAAGGCATCCAGTATTTGGCACTTGGATGCACCACCATGAGACGATGTGTCATGTACTCTGTCTGTCAGTCCGTCTGTGTGTGCTGATTCATTTCCAAGCCATAACTTCTTTGTTCTTTGACGTAGGCATACCATATCTAGCATGTGAGTGTATCAATATGAAAGGATGAGTCATATACATCCATGACCTATATATAACCCTGATCTTTGACCTAAAGGTCAAAGGTTGTGTCATGTACATTCATTACCTCTGTATAATCTTGACATTGATCTCAAGATCAAACTTGTAAGGGTTTTTTTAACATGGATTTGTGTCATATTTTCTTTGTGCATAAAAACATGTGGGTGGCGGGGGTATCCTTTGTGAGTTTTACTCACAGTGTTTCTATTTTCAATTTGCATGATTTGTATAGACAGCAAAGACAAAAACATTGGAAAAATAAATGTAATCAAATGTATACATTTAAAAATTATAACTAACTGCGATTGCTTAGATACCGTGACCCGTACCACTACATGGTCTCTCTATAATGATACAAAACATGGTGATATGAACACATATAACTTCATGAGATACTTTCTACTGTAAATGGAATGTCACTAATATTTTAACTTTGAGTCAGCTGACCCTTCGAAGATATCCAATGAAATAGTGGTCCATTAGCTATTAAGAACATATTTAAGAGCATTATCATACAAAATAATTTACCGAAATAATGATCAAAAAGTAGTTCTTTTGATACATATCCTTCATTAAGTTTCATTAATTAGAACAAACGATCACAGCATAAAGATGGACGAACACCTTGAGAATATGATTCTAAAGAAACTTACGTCATCCTGCAGATATTTACGAAATAAATAATAATTTTGAAAATGCATGAGGGAGTTAACTGCAACTTTTCACGCCCGCGGACGAGCTCTATGAAAGGTATACCGGCGTGAAGAGTTGCAGTTCATACCCTTATGTATTTTCTAATTTGAAGTTAGTCTTGATCATCAAAACGCTTCGACTGATAAAGACAAACGTCTGAATGATCAAGACTAATATGAAGTTTATTTCTCACAAGTACATTCTGCTTTCACTTCTGTCAGAATTCGCAGCCGTTTAAATACATGTACCAGATTTATCTGTATTCAATTCTGTTTACAACTGTAACGCATTCATAAGGAAATGGAGCATCATTACAATTTGTAAAGATGTCAATGGCAAGAGCATTGCAAATGTGAACATTCAAAATTATTTACATTTCCAGCGTTTTTGGCTTTTTATATCTTTACAGATTTTAACGGTGGTCATTTTCTCATGAATGCGATGCTTTTGTGAACAATACGCGTATGAATCTTGATAGATTTAATAAGTATATTTGAATTGCTGAAAATACCGACAGAAATGAAAGCAGAATGTTAGTACAGTCGAACCTCGTTATCTCGAATTTGATTGGACCAAGAAAAAAGATATCCGTGGATTCGAGATATCGAGCGAAAAAATACTCAGAAAATAGGTAGCTGGGACCTCCAATTCAGTTCGATATAGCCATGGCATTCGAGATATCAGTGTTCGAGATACCGGAGATCAACTGTATAAGATTTTTTTTTTTTTTTTTGGACATACGATATGATGATCAATATGAATCTTCATATCGTCATGTATTTTCAAAAATGAAATTAATTTCTAAATTCAAACCTAAACCCTCATTTATACCTGATCAAACAAGGATGAAGGTTATAGAAAAATAATTTACTGTTCATATACATAATACACGTAATGACCCACATTTGCAAAACAGTTAGGTTAAATAAATTGCTTTTGTAGATTGGTGTTCGGTATCGATCGGTGTCTTTCACCCTTTTGTTTTACAGTCTGTTTCTAAGCTTCCAGAAAACACGCTTTAGACGAGTTTGCTGTGGAATCAGATATTATATGCAACTGTACAAAAACTTAACAAAGGAGGCCGTTTGATGATATTCTAATTTTAAACCAGTTTCCCGTATTCGTCCTTATGTACAATGAATCAGGGAAAGACTAAGTTCTCCGTCTTTGTGGAATATTTTTACTTTTTAGATATATGAAGAAAGAAAGATATGTCAGATTGAGGCATCCAAGGGTCAAAAGTTAGACTGCAACCACGTGTGTTGTATAAGAATTGATATTATCCATCAGATTTCTAGAGAATTCCACTCTTTGAGAAATTTATTGTAAAAAAAAAAAGCCCAAAACCAAAAAAAAACTACCACACTATTGCATTCATTTCTAGCTAATCTGCATTTAAAGTTTCCGTTTACAAGTATGTACATTAGTACAGTGTTCTTTATGAGGATATACAATAGATGGAAGCGATGAAAGCCTACAGAAGACACAGAGCAGACACAGGGGGATATGTTTTACACTCAATATACGACACCATGACATTTCGAGAAAAAGCTTCCCCCTTTGCTAGTAATGGTGCCTCTGGGCTATAAGTAAACACGGGCGATGATTCACTAATAGAACCACTACACAAATGAAGTAAGTGGAGACTCTTTGTGGCTATCGCAGATCTGATTCAGTTATAGTAGTAATCCGGATTACGATTTCTCGTTGTCTTTATATTCAGATTCCGTATTGTGCTTCAGTGAAGACTTCTCGTTGCGTTTTAATTTTTATCTATACAAGAACATACAGACAATATCATATGAAACAGAATTTTACCCACAAGACTATAATGCTGAATTCCATTTCAAAAACATTCTTGTTGTTTCAACTAATATTTTGGATGTGTTTCAATTTTAGTTCAAATTACTCAACACGTAATTTTTGTTTTTCAAAAATAAGTTCAAATAAAAACTGACATACAGCTCTGAGTGATATTTTTCCATAGCATATTAGAACTCAGTGCGCTATCGACTCAAAAAACATTCATCACTATGATAGGTCTAAACGTGTAACTCATTGCCTGTAGGAGAAAGTATTTATATTAATTATGGATCTGCGTTGTACTGTCTGACGAGTACCATGTTAAATATTGCATGCTACTCACTTCATTCGAGGTACACTCAGTAATTCAAATGTAGCACAGTAATCTTAATTAATAAGGATCAAATAGCAGTACAATGTTGACTCTAAAACAAAGGCATAAATGTCTAATACAACACCCTAAGTCACGCGAATCCGCGACTTGAATGCTGCGCTTAGCGGGCGCTCCCCGGTACGATGTAATTACAGGTCCTTGCTTATTTTTCCCGAGAATGAATTATTAAGCAGCAATCCCCTGCAATTATGTATATTGATATCCCGATAGCATACACCAGGGATATCTGCATTTATAGACACGAATCCCGAAAAAATTCTGTTATCAGAATCTACTGATCGTTGTACTTTCATTCCAAATATGTTTTGATAACCCTCTTTTTCTGATAATCCAATTATACATTGCATCTCTTATATATACTTAGTCATATCCTCCTGTTCTGTTTCCATTCAGAATAATAGTTGCCATTGGATTTTATCATCTGTTGGAAAATTGACTGATAAAGATATGGGAATGTTTGCAATTACCTGTTATGGTACGCCGACCTTGCCATGTTTTTTTTGGAATTTTTTATTTTGATGGATGTTGACAGAAACCTTAGCTACCCCATTCCGCTGTTTCTTTAGTTTTTCCACTTGTTTATGATTAATTTTGGATTAGAATCAATTGTAGGATAAACTTCGTTCACAATGTTTTTAAGGTTTCTACATGCTGCTAATAATTTTACATGTTATCCACCGGTGGCTCAGTGATAGAGCTCTCGCCTCGTGATCGGGAGGTTGTGAGTTTGAGCCCCGTGCTCGAAACGGCCGCGTCAAACCTAAGACGTTAAAATAAGTAGTGATTGCTCCTTCGCCAAGAGCTCGGCAGCTAGATGTGAGAATCAAGGGTCTTTCGAATATGACCTATAAAAGGAGGTCCCGTGTCGCAGCAGGCGTGGCCCTCACTGCTAATAGCCATAAGTGCTAAGCATAGGCTCATAGGTCTAAATTTGTAGCCCTTCACCGGCAATGGTGACGTCTCAATGAATATGAGTGAAATATTCTCAACGGGACGAAAAACAAACAAATAATCAATCAATCATATAATTCAACAGTTGAGTGAACATTGATGGCATGGTACAACAAAGTTCTCCACATGTATCCGAAATTTCAATCATCAGAATCGCAAATTCAACCCGTTATCAACATTTACAAACTGGAAGTCTAAATTATTTTTGAAACTGCACAAACAATATTTTATAACACTTTACTTTGTCAAAGATATTCGTGTATACAGTCTGAGAATATTGTAGCGGTCAGCCGTGGTCGATCTCCAATGGCCAGCTCAGTTGGTAGAGCATCTGACTAGAAAGTCAGGGGGCTCGGGTTTGAACTTCGTTGCATTTTCTTACTTCCTGTTACATTTCGCGCCGATGGCTTCCCCTTGGATTGCAGATGAAAGTACTGACAGGGGCAATAAGAATCTGGTTTGTATGTCTTCGAGGACGAAGAAACTTCAAGGAGGGGGGAGTGTAGCGGTCAGGTTCGATCTCCAGTAGCCAGATAGCTCAGTTGGTAGAGCACCTGACTAGAAATTCAGAGGGCCCGGGTTCGAATCCCGGTCTGGTCCGTTGCATTTTCTCCCCTCCTGTTGCATTACTATAATACCCCATTTCTTCTTTGTTCCAAGATATTCGTGTATACAGTTTGAGAATTTTGTTATTACCCCGTTTCTTCTTCGCGTATACAGTCTGAGAATATTCGCGTACACAATCTGAGAATATTCGCGTATACAGTCTGAGAATATTCGCATATACAGTCTGAGAATATTCGCATATACAGTCTGAGAATATTCGCGTACACAGTCTGAGGATATTCGCGTATACATTCTGAGAACATTCGCATATACAGTCTGAGAATATTCGCGTATACAGCTTAACCCGTTTCTTCTTTGTTCCAAGGTCTATAGCAACATACACTTGATCTATGGAGAGTGTTTTAGGCATACTCAATAAGATACTTCATAAACTAGGTGAATGTTTGCTGTTCGTATGATCATAATTTTATTAATCTTATTTACATATCTTGGAAAATCCACATAAAAAAATCCTAATATGTCGCTGCAAACGAATGTTGGCAACAACATCGCGTTATATCTCTGCCAGGATTTGATATAGCGGGGGGAAAAACCTGCAAGTATTCATCAAATTATCAAAATTGAAAACATTTCCATAAATTATCACCAATATTGACTAGCAAACCAATCATAATTAATAAAATCTACGCTACTCGAGCTGCCCTACTAATGACCCATTAGGAACAGATCTTCTTTATTTGAATTCAGGACAATAAAGTATGACAAAGCAATCGATCAAAAATATTTTTGCCATATTTCATTTGGTTTCCATTATACAGTGCACCTACAGTCGTCGTGTCTCGTGGTGCGATGACATGACACCACACTAGTTTTTTCTCACGGATCAATAATAATTCATTATCCTGTTATGTTTACAAGTAAGAATATTTCATTGATCCCCCACGATTCCACTTCGTAGTCCCAAGTGTTATGTCAAGGAGTGGGCTAAGGAGGTGAATGATAAAGCCGATGGAAAGCCCCGTTTTACGTTTTTGGAATCATGAGTTGATTAATTAGGATGGTGAGGGGACGAATGGCGAAGAAATCAAAACGTGTTCACTTCCTCCAGGAAATAGTACAAATAAATTCAGTCACAATATATCGTATCATTAGAACCCCCCCCCCCCCCCCCCCCGGTTTGAATTGTACAATTGAAATGATATTTTGCATATACATGTATATAATGTGTGTGGGGTGGGGTAGGTGGGCGAGCGTGCGAAAGAGAAAACAGAAAATACGTTTATCATCTGGGTGTTGAAATTAGTAATTATCTACCGGTATCTATCTGTCTGTCCGTTTGTCTATCCAACTGTCTGTCTGTGAGACGGGTGGGGAATTAACTATAGTTCTAAAAATAAGTACCGGTATGCACAAATATGAGTATGTACTTAAACATTGAAATATTTCGAATTGCGAATTTTCTAATATTTAAGCTCTTCCTCTTTTTTAAATATTTCGTTTTCCTTGTTTTAATAACATACGTGTAGATGCCGGAAATAGAATACTTCACTTATAAACCTGGCTCGGTGCAACGTATGTTTCCTACTGCGTGTCGTGTATTTTATTGATTGTTTTAGATATTATGCATTTAATCTAGTATATTGTCCCGAATGGAGCAGTTATAATTCAGTTCCACGACTAATGTGAGTTTTGTAATCAGGGTTTGTTTCCCTCCATGTTAAATTTAGTCTCCATATATTCATTCACGCCTCGATTAACTGCATGTACTGTAACGACTGAGCAAATTTTTTTTTACTTGTTTCTCCCAATAACATTGTCTAAATGCAGGGTCAAGGTAAAAAGTAAAAAGTATCACCATCATATGCGGTATAGAGGGGGAGAACTGGTTTTAGTGACGTAAAATGTGGTGGCAGTGAAGTACATTCATTTATATTCTCTCCTCCTATATTGGGTAAATGAATGATGCAAATCATGCAATCTTTCTACCATTGGAGCTAGGAAATTGTCATCCTTAACCAAGCATGTAATAGCCGTACTTTTCATTTCTTTCCACTTCCTAAATCTGGGGGGAAAATGTAAATGATCATATTTTAAAAAAAAAGCACATGGATAATGGCGACCTCCTCCGAAGAAAATAGATGTATGTATCGGAAGGTTTCATGTGAATGGTATTTGTGCTGAAACAGAAGATCATGACTTCCTGTATATATTTCTATAGATATTGGATGCTGTAAAACATTTCTCATTCTTGTAGTTGCAATCTCATTTTCACTAATGGTAAGTATATAAGAGGTAATGGATCACCGATGATAGAAGAAGTTTACCATCATTAGAATTTCCCATCCTTCATCTTGCCTACAGTAGGCGTACATAGAATTTTATCAAACATCATATTCATAATTGATTCACATGGATATGAAAGGACAGAAAGGGAGATATGGAAAATACACGCTAGTTGGATAGCTTTTGAAAATCAAAGATATTATTTCTAACGCGTACCTATATGTGCGATTCCGCCATCGATCGTTTGACAGGTTTCCGTTTTCATCACGACACACAGCTATCATCATTATTCTCTCTGTAATTATTTGAATTGTGGATATCTCTATTTATTTGCAGAGGGATATGATGGAGCTTTACGAAAAATAACACTCGACATCCACCTAACGCCAAGCCGGAGAGGTATTCTGATGTAAACTAAAGCTATATTGTGTCATGGCTTCCCAGAGCTCGGGTCATGCCGATAACGGGAGAGGGGGAGGAAACAGCTACAGATCAGCCAAAAAATTCCTGACGCCTGACGGTGGTGGATTCGAGAAGTCGCCGAGTCTACAAAAACTCCCCCAGCAGAGTTCAACCGAGACTAGCGGTCTGGGAGAGACGATCACTTCCGGTTTCTCCTCGCAGGAAAGTATCAGGAGTACACAAAGCTACACAGGTGAAAGATCCGCCTGTGATGTAATTGTAGCTCCAGATCAATGCCGATCAGGCAGGGCTCCAAAAGTTTTCTCTCCAAGAGTTACCATGAAAGGTGAAAGCGACAAAAAACCATTAATTCACACCGATCAATCCGCTTCAGATGAATTAAGAATGGGTAGGAGTATGCAGGTTCAAGCCGATAGCGCTGCCAACGATAACTTTGATAAATTGTTTGAGAATCCTCCGACCTCGCAGAACACTTATCGTGGACTACAGGTCGAAGACATCGACAAGAACTGGGACAGAAGAGGTTCTCAAAAAAGTCATCGGTCATCCAGAAGGGGATCATTTCGAAATAAGGAGGATCTAAAATTTCTGGGCAAAAATTTGGAATCTACATGGACAAAATGGTCGAAAGAGAGGCGCGCCTCTACAGAGAGAAAACTTCGCCCCACGGAGGACGACTCTCCTCTGGAACGATCAACGACACCGGTCAAAAAAGCTCTACTGGAGAGCACCCAATTCGTGCACCCTGACTTAGAGAAATATCACATTTCTGAGGAGGACAAGCATTACATTCAAAGACACCGTCAACAACGATATGCAACATATCATGTGATCGAAAAATCAAAAAAAGGCCAGAGACACCCGCACGAACATGTAGGAACAATGCTTACGGAGAAGCAGTGGACTATTTTGTCTCATTTTTGGGAACATCGTACTTTCTCACGGTCTCGATACGTAGCTATGTTTCTTGGATTTACGACGACAATTTTAATGATTGCAAGCATCTGTAGCAATTGGATTCAATACTCCTTACTAGCGGGTAAGTATTACTTAGCGGAATGTGCGCGTGTGACAATTGAATCAATGGATTACTTCTGCTGAGTAATTATGCTAGGTAATCAACTTTAGTCAATTATTTATTTTATTACCTCATCTCTCCCCCTTAAATCTGGTTATACTTTATTCAATTTGGAATCTTTGACAGAGCCAAATTAGATTTCAAGATCCAACTAGAGTATTTTTAGCCGTCAAAATTTAAACGCTCATTCAAATAAAACAACTCTGAAGTGAAACCAAACTTAGTTTTTTTTTTCTCTTGGGAACCGAAATCATATTTCAGGGTTTAAGTACTGTACTATGATTCAAACTGTGTAAACATTTTTAAACTGAAAATTTGCTATTGATTATTAGAAACCAAGAAAAATTTGAATTCATCTAACAGCTGTTAGCGCGCAATATGGTGTTGGAAAAGCAAACATTTTACTACTCAGAGTATAATTATAAAACATTGATCAGGTTGTCAAACACAAAAAAGGCATTTTCTTTAAGATAAATATTTTTCTCTGGGTATTGAATCTTTCATTGAAAGGACCTTCAAACTATTTCTTTAAAAATAGCATTCATTATCCGATAGGAAACCTAAACACTATGGCTCTACCATCGTTGAAAATTTGTTTCAATAATTCTAGTCCTTGTTTTCCAGCTACAAATGCAGCAGTAAACAAGCTCGCTTTACTATTCAGGTGTAACATATTTAAACGTATAAATCACACGTCCAATGATATCAATTTACGTCATTCAGAATTTATGATATCATTAGAATATCTACATTGTATATTCAGTGCATGATTAATTAGGTTTATCATGAGATGAAAACAGCTCCCAAATGATATTTTCATTAGCTTATCAAGTTTTAAATTACAAAGCATCGATTTTTTTAATACCCGTTTCATTTTCTGCACGTATCAAATTTGAAATTGTTTTAAAAATTCCTTTAATAACAGAATTCTTGCAAACCAAAGCTTCAAAATTTATCTTTCATAAGAACTACACTCATTATAAAACGCCTTAATTAATTAAAACTGATTTTACTCTTTGAAGTGGCATGTAAAGCAATATACTATAGTAGCTACCCAAGACATACAACAATGTACATTGTATAATCAGATCCTGATCCGACATGATTTGAATTCCGCAGAGAAGGGTATCATTCTATCGTACCCATGGCTACACGGGGACATTTAGCCCCCTCTGATTGAGATTTGACAGAATTTTTTTCTACAATAAAAGCAAAAAATAATATGCAGAGATCAGTACAAATTAGTTTACAGCTGAAAAGCTGCATCTTTATTTATCCACTTATAGTAATCTATGATAGATTGTCCATGTTAAAAGTGAATTTTAGTACCTATGATTATCTCCCTTGCCTAGCAGGCGCATAATACTGTTTAAGCGTTCAAAATATGTTGAATAACGGTTGAAACGTTGAAGAACCGTAAATCCACAAAATTTGAAGGTACTTGTAACACCTTTTCAACGTTCGGCCGTGGTTTTTCCACGTTGTCTTGAAAATCAAGACGAGTTTTCAATGATGAAGATGCAACATTCATTAAACACATTTTGATATGGAAGCATGGCCAGGATTTGTAGAGTAAATATATTTAACTGTATCGCAGACCCCTTAGTACATGTATTTCTTACATTCAAATTTTATTGTACTTTGTTTCTGTCATATTCATTCACCAACGTTATTTTACACCCATCACCCAATACACATTGTACTTTGTTTCTGTCTATTTCATTCACACGTATTTACACCCATCACCAATACAAAACATTGTACTTTGTTTCTGTCATATTCATTCACCACGTATTTACACCCATCACCAATACAACATTGTACTTTGTTCTGTTCTATTCATTCACCACGTATTTTACACCCATCACCAATTACAACATTGTACTTTGTTTCTGTCATATTCATTTCACCACGTATTTACACCCATCACCAATACAACATTGTTACTTTGTTTCTGTCATATTCATTCACCACGTATTTACACCCATCACAATACACATGTACTTGTTTCTGTCATATTCATTCACCACGTATTTACACCCATCACCAATACAACATTGTACTTTGTTTCTGTCATATTCATTCACCACGAATTTACACCCATCACCAATACAACATTGGTTACTTTGTTTCTGTCATATTCATTCACCACGTATTTACACCATCACCATAACAACATTGTACTTTGTTTCTGTTCTATTCATCACCACGTATTTACACCCATCCCAATACAACATTGACTTTGTTTCTTCATATTCATTCACACGTATTACACCCATCACCAATACAACATTTACTTTGTTTCTGTCATATTCTTCACCACGTATTTACACCCATCACCAATACACATTTACTTTGTTTCTGTTCAATCTCACACGTATTACACCCATCACCATACAAACATTTACTTTGTTTCTGTCATATTCATCACCACGTATTTACACCATCACCAATACAACATTTGTACTTTCTTTCTGTCATATCATTCACCACAGTATTTTACACCCATCACCATACAACATGTACTTTGTTTTCTGTATATTCTCACCACGCGTATTTACACCCATCCTATGTATTTCTGCAACATACAGAACACTTGAAATGTACTTTGTTTTATGTCTCTAACAGTATTTACCCTGCATACAACTTGTATGTCGCATTTGATACCATCTACAATTTCTGGTTGTCACTCCTCTAGATGTTTCAACTCGTCTTAAAAGATCAAGAGATACCAGAAATGTAGAGTGCCGGCTCAGGTAGCAATCAAAGTTTTTTAACGTGACACGGTCTTCAATGTCGAAACGATCTGGATTCCATTCTAAACCCGCCATGGCTCGAGCAGGCCTCGAACGCAGACCTCTCCAGTCTCAGCGCGACGCCTAAAACTGTGGTATCCATTTATATTATAATATTTATATATATATATATATATATATTATATATATATATATATATATATATATAGTATAGTTTTCAAGACCACAATGTAGTGACATTTTATATTCGAAATTGATTTCTGTGCAAACAGTACAAAGAATTTTAATATCTTTCAATTAAATCCACGCGGGGAGAAAATGACCAGACAGTTTATAGTATTGCGTCCGGTACCAATGGGTCTTTTTCGTTAATTGAAAGAATGCAATGAGTATCAAGGAGGGGCCCGATAAGCTGCGATACGGAACGATGAAATGTCTGCAAATACAACAGAGTAATTAACGCGAATACGCACTTTGGATATAAAACTGTATTTGTTCAAAAAGTTGATGGTGCCGAGGACTAGTTAACATGTATAAAAATAATGATGTATGTGTTTCAATGGTACTTGCCGCATTCTCTCAAGACGACACGCTAAGTAACTTGTAAACAATCAAGATTTACAAATGCAGTACTTATTGATAGCTTATTAAAATTTGACATTAATGGTCAGAAATGGAATTACGTGAACAAGATCCTTTACAATTTCACAGCTTTCAAAAGCTTTGAGAAATTGCAGATGGTCCGCATGTTCTTCATATTGTATTATAAGCTGTGCCCTTTTGCGCATTTATATAACTTTTGGCAGAAATTTATCAGTAGCATTCTGTTGATGAAATTCAGATTTGCTATTGTGAAGTCCAAAACCTATTCTTAGAGATATTTTTATGCTGGGAATTTGCACTATGAATGCCAATTATTATTCAATTTTATTCCTATTTTCAAACTTAAAAGAAGAATATAGATAACGAGTTCTAACGTGTACCATTACATGTACCTTAGGCATATTCATATCTCAACAATGAGTTGTATATCTACGACGCAATTTGAAGTGCTAGTACCTAGAATCTAGTTTTACTACGGTCCGCTCGTTTTAATTTCCCATGAGCTCTTAACCACGAAAAAAAGTTGCCTCGCGGGAGTTTATTGGTAGAGTGTTGGATGTTTCCAATAGAAGAACTGGTACTTTGTATGAGTTAACAAACATCGCCGTAGTGAGAGAAAAATACTACCACGTAGTCTGAATTGTTAATGAATAACACCCACGGTCTCCAGATACTTGTGAAAAATGCAACCGTTTAATTATTTGGGTTAGGTTTTGACTTTTCAATAAAATCTCTCGACATTGAGGTTAGTTCCCCCACGCGGTTATCATTTGAGCCGCTCCTAGTAAAAAAAGACTCTGATTTCGTGTTGTAAAATTTTAA